>LZPO01076340.1:22801-60825 GCA_001675575.1 Neotoma lepida
TGTGCTACCACTGCCTAACCTCTATGTTTAATCTAGTGGCTGTTCTGTTCTCTGACCCCAAATAAGTTTTATTAGGGTACACAGTATTTTGGGGGACATAATATAATCACCACAGGGTCACTGATGTGCATGGCCATGCCAGCTTCTACAAAAGTTAGTGCTGGGGTCCAGACTTGGGTCCTCATGTTTGTACAGCAGGGACTTTATCTCCTGACCATCTCCCCTGCCCCATGCACTGTTTCGATTCCTTCTTACATCAGCAATGTCTTCCCAGCTCCTGGTTGTAAATGGCAGAGCTACACATGACTCCCAGACTTGTGACATTGAGTAGATGCTGTACCATGTGCAAAACAAGTATCCCACTTGTTTTGGGTTTGTTTGTTTGTTTGTTTGTTTTATTGTTTGTTGTTGCTAGGGTTTTTTTTTATGTTTGTGGATGTTTTGCCTGTATGTCTGTACACCACTAGCATGCCTGGTGCCTATGGAAGTCAGAAGAGAGCATCAGAGTTACTGGAGTTACAAATGGTTATGAGCCACCACTTGGGTGCTGGGAATTGAACCCAGATCCTCTGAAAGAGCAGCTAATGCTCTTAACCACTAAGACATCTTTCAAACCCCTTTTTACTTGGGTCTCAACAGCTATGTGGACAAGAATTTAAACAATACAACTAAAAAAATTGTCTTTTAAAAAACATGTTGGGATGGAGTCAGCAAGATGTCTCTCTCAGTGGGTAAAGATGCTGACTGCAAATGCCTGGCAATCTAAACTCAAGCCCCAGAACCCATAAAAGTGAAAAAGAACAGACTTCATGAAAGTTGTCCTCTGACCTCCACACATGTATCACCCCTCATAATAATCAAAATTGAAACAAATAAAAAAAAAAAAAACTTTAGTTTTTATGGTTGGTATTCAATAAATGTTTGTAATGTGCTAGATCTGCAGATCAGCAAGTTTTTAAGAGCAAAAAGGGAAACAAACAGTAATTGTGTCAGGACACATGGAAACCAGAATATGCAGTTGTCCCATCTTTGAACCAAGGCAGGAAATTCAGTGTCTCTTGGGAGATCTGACCTATATTCTTTTGGCAAACATTTCTATCACAACTTGAAACTTATCAAGAGGCTGTTTTCTTGATGGTGTTGTGTTGATGTGCCTGGGTACACTGACATCAATTAAATGGGATGGATTTAATGATTCCAGCTTCATTCTAGTGATGAACCAATCCAGGATTCAGTGGATCTGGGGTTGAAATCCAGCTCTATCCGGTTTCAAATCCAAGTTATTGTAACAATTCCAGGGACCTCTGTAAGCTCTGCCAGATCATAGGCAAAGAATCACAGGGTTTTAGTAGTTGTCTGATCTACTGCCTTTGTTTTGCAGATGGGGAAGCAGATTGAAAAAGGTCTAATACTCTCACAGTCCCTTAGCTGATAGGAAATCTCTACTGCCCTGTCTTCACTGCCCCATTCCCACATTCAAGGAAAAAGAGAATGAAACTGACCTGTATTTGTCAATTGAACTGTATTTATACAGTTGCATAAGTGCACACCCACGGGGATCTCTGGAAGGGGAGGGGATGGTGCCTCCTTTTGTAATGCTGAGTCTACTTAGGGAAGCCCATACCACAGCAGCCAGGAGACAGAGAAAGGAGATGGCCAATGGGCTTTCTGAGTCAGCTCTGTTTTGTCACTCTGAGAGATAGCTGTCCTATTATTCTATGCTTATCTTTAATCCTCCAATAATGGCTTCATTATATACTCTGTTGTGCTGCTTTTCTTTTTTTCTGGTCCTAAATCAGAATGACCTCTGGACCAGAGACAATTACTTTGTCCTTGTGTGCCAGCATGTGCCCAGCACTATGTCTACCACAAAGCATAATACATGAAGCCATGCAGGCTGAAGGTAATGATTAACCTTAAGTGTGTGAGATCAAGATATCCCTACCCCACCCCAAGGTCCAGTTGATGGTGTCACTGGATAAAAATCATTGCCATAACTTTCAGCCTCTCTCCAAAGACAAGCTCACTCAAAGAAGGTCAGAAGAAAGGGGACCTCCCTTGGGTGGGATGAGCACACACCCATACATTTCCTTTGTAACATCCACCTCAGAAGGAAGTGGAGTCTAAACAGGATGGGTTGTCCAAGACACAGGAAATAAGCTGTGGTGCTTCAGTGTGCTTAAATAAGCAAACTGTTCCTCAAGAGAGAAAGGAAAACCAGCAATGGAGTGTGAGTGAGCCACCACTGACACCTACCCTGTCTGTAGACACCCTGTCTTCCACTTCAATCATGCCACACAGACCATGGGTGTTGACTTCACTTCCTACTCTCTAGGTATATGGCCTGCAGAGCCTCAGAGATGCCTAGATCTACTTCCTACCCTTCTTAGACTGATTCTCCTGCATGCTGCTGACTTTAGGAAAAGTGCTGGCGGGCTTTAAAAATAGTTTCATGCAGGTTTTTTAGAGAACAGGTTGCCTTCCAGCCAAAAATGTGTGGAATGGTGGTTTTCTGTCAACAGTGAGTCTTTGTTATAGAGTTGAAACTGCAGGTCCCTCCTCCTGAGTCCACAGCAGAGGGTTGCCTAATGCAATTGACCCTGTTTTAATTAAGTCTTCCTTTTGTGTTGGGCTTGGTGCCAAGAAGTCAAAATGAATTCCATGGATTTCAATGGATTTGGTTGTTCTGGGTTGTCATTTATTCCCAGTTCTATTTGAGGACCTGTCTAAGGGTCACTCCCTGACAGAGCCTCAAGATAAGGGTTAAGAGACTTTTTCTCAAAAAAATAACATTCTCAAGAGTAAACATTATCTTTGCTTTGCTTTCTCTCTAGTGTAATTGAATTCTCAAAGTTGAGAAAATGTTTCTGCCTCCTGACAGAAACTGGAGATGGTGATGTAGTTCACAGGTCTCTATTGAATGGGGGAAACTTCACCTGCATTTAGGAAAACTAACAGATGTTGAGTTTGATGTAGTTCAGTTGGTAGAGTGCTTATCTATGAAGCCCTGGGTTTCTTCTCCAGCATCATATAAACTAGGCCTTGGGCTATACATCTATAATCCCAGTGTACAGAGGGTAGAGGTAGGAGGATCAGGAATTCAAGGTCATCCTCAGCTACATAAAAAGTTTGAAGCTAGCCTGGGCTACATGAACTCATTTTAGCTCTGCCCATACCACCCCAGGAAATTTCATCAAGGCTTCCAGCCAACTTGGCCTCTAACACTGATTATCACTCTTGACCTTACTCAGAGAAGCCTCGCCTCTACTTTGTGAACTGTGATGAAGGCAGAGACATAGGACTTCACAAGGTGCTGAGCATAAGTGCTGACTGGCTGCTCAGCCCTAAACAAAGTACTTCCATCACCTCTCCAAGACTCAGAGAATATTGTGCTACAAGAGCCAGAAGATAGGGGAAAGCATTGTGAAATGCCATCCTATAGGCAACACACAGTCACTGCCACCATAGACAACTGCAGATGGTCACACAAGAATGACCCCATTAACAGTCAGACAAGGGAAGAGAAGAGAGACTCAGCAGGCCCTACCTGTCAAGGCTGAACTGTTTCCTATTGATAGAATCGGGAAAGGGGGAGTCGCTGCCTGTGTCCACTGGTGACCCTTGGAGAGTCAGCTGGTGATCATACAGTCGGCACTGATTAAACCAAGTGAGTCACACAATAAACTAAAAGTCATTAATCTGAAAAAGGGACAGATTGGTGGGGTGGATCTTGGCAAAAGCTCGAAGGCGATAAGAGAGAGTAGAGGAAGAGAGTAATCAGACTGTGTCATAAACACGTATGCAATTTTCAAAGAACTCACTTAACAAAAAAATAACAATAAGAATGAAATAATTAATTTAGACTTGGGAAACATATAGAGAAGGAATTGTGTTGACCAACTACTCAGGGCCACCATTACAAGAATTGGATAGCTGGCTTCTTCAGCTCCTAATGCTGTTGGAACAAGTTAGCATAGGCTTGGTGTCATTCTGACACAATTCTGAAAGCAAGGTCATGTTTTCTCTGGACACTGAAGGAAACAATCCCCCTATGCCCTTCCAGACCTCTATTGTTTACTGGCAAGCCTTGGCAGTCCTTGTCTCATAGACATGGCAGTCCAGTCTCAGCCTCCATCCCTGCAGTCTGTCACAGCCTCCATCCCTGCAGTCTGGTCTCAGTCTCCATCCCTTCATCCTAGTCTCAGCCTCCATCCCTGCAGTCTGGTCTCAGCCTCCATCCCTGCAGTCTGTCTCAGCATCCACCCCTGCAGTCAAGTCTCAGCCTCCATCCCTGCACAATCAATCTTTTCTTTGTAGGGCATTGTCTTCCCTTCTTCCAAGGCGAGCACTCTTCTAAATAAGGTCCCACCATACTGACATCATCTTAACTGACTATTCCATGAAGATATTATCTCTAAATAAGGCCAAGGGTGTGTGGGATTAGGATTTTAACATTTAAGTAGGGAGTCACACAATCTACATGGCTTGGTGGTGGCCTTCACAAAAACATCTTGAGATAGTATGGACTCAGTTTATAATTGTGAAAGTACAGGCCTAGATTTACGTCATTTCAGTAATGCACCCCGCACCACTCATACTCCCTAATGCAGGTACTGTCTGGAGAGTACCTGTTGTGAGCATGGCACCATACCAGGCCACAATTTTACAGCTACGAATAAAACAGATACAGCCCAACCCTCCTCAAACAACAAGCTGTCTCATGGAATGAGATGCACATTTGAAATGTATCATTTCCTAACCATCATTTATTCCCATAGCAGATTTTCAGTAATGAAATCTTCTTCCATGGCTGTCATTGCCAGAGTTCTAGTCAAGGGAAAGAAACTGAGAACTCCGTAAAAAGGATGGGGCCTCTCTCTTTTGCTTTCACCAGAGTGCCAATGTTTTGTGTATGAGACATCCTTGGGAAAAGGTTGTTGATCAAAGTGGACCATGGTTATGTCATGCTATTGAACGAACAATTCTAAAACCTCAATGCTTAAAACAACGTCCATGGGATTGAAGAGACGGCTCTACAGTTAAGAGCACTTGCGGCTCAATCATGGGGACCTGTGGTCAAATCTCAGCACCCACATCAGATGGCTCACAAATGCCTGTAAGTCCAGCTCCAAGGGATCTTGTGCTCTCTTCTGGACTCTGTGGACACGTACGTGTACACGTGTACACATGCAATCACTCAGACATATGCATACACATATAAAACAAACAAATCTTTAAAATAAGCTTCATTCTGTACTTCATTTTATGCTTCTATACACACACACACACACACACACACACACACACACACACACACCAATAACTCCTTAGTACTGTGCTCTGTGTCTCCCTCACTCCATCCAGGTCCCAGGCTAATGAAGTAGCTTTATCTAGAACTGTGTGTGTTGCTGTGGCAAAGGGAGGGGAAGAGGGTAAATTACACATTGGCCCTTAGGCAAGTTGTGTTGTGTCTACTTCTATTTTATTGATTAACCACAGCAGCCACCAGGCTGTGCTACCTATCAGTAAATCCTTGTGCCTGAACAAGACAGCATACAGTGTCTTTGGGGAACAGAAGCAATTGCTTCCATACATGGGTAGAAAGAAGGCTTTCAGCTTTGGGACAAGATGAGCATCCTATAACAAATATGCCTTTCTGGTCCAGTTGATGAAGTGTGTGGAAGAATAGCTTAGGTGCTCAGTGCATGTTTGTTGAACATGAATTTATCCCTTTCTCTCTCTCTGCACCCTTACTCCAAAGATCCATGCAAGAAGTGCCCTGGACCACCTCACCCCAGGTCAATCCAGTGGACCCTGGTGATGACACATCCACTAGGAGGGTCTGAGTTCTGTTTCTAGGAATTGCAGAGGAAAATCCAAACTTGGGAAAGCCACAGATCAGTTGCTATGGTTTCGATCTGAAACAAACCTCACAGACCCAGGTGCTACAACCTTTCTTTCTGTCATTGGTGCTGTTGAAACTTGGTGGCATCTTTAAGAGATATGGCCAATAGAAGAAGACAGGTGACTTAGTTCATAGCCCTGGAGAGGATTTTGGAACCACAACCTCCTCCTCTTTCTTTGTTTTCCCACCGCCATGAGGCAAGGGCTTCCTACCAGGTATTTCTACCATGGTGTACTATGCTACCACAGGGCTGTTTCCTCTACCATGTATTACTACCATGGTGTACTATATGGCCACCACAGGGCTGGAGGCAATGAATCAAGCCACCATGGACCAAAATCTCCAAAACGATGAGCCAAGCTAAACTTTTCCTCTTTATAAATTGTTTATCTAAAGCATTCTGTTACAGTGACAGCAAGCAGACTACTACATCAGAGGTCAGAGGATCCTATTGCCCAGCCATTCCCCAGTTTTCCTTTACACAGCAGTATCCTGAGTATAAATACAGTATTCTTTTAAGTCTGCATTACTTACTCACGACGACATTACTCACAACTTCTTAGGACATGTAGCACTTTATGTAAAGCAAGGCATTTATTCATTAAAAATGGCTTCTCTAAGTTGGCAGCTTGCCATAGTATGTTTTTCTTACCCTTCAAATTCTAAATCTTAAATCTGCTTCCCTGAGGTAAGTAAGGAAAACCTAGGAGAAACCCTAAGTAGCTAAAATTACTCCCCCAGTCCACTTAGCTGCTACTGACAGTAAGGTTTCCACCGATGCCTCCACCCCAGGTGCTCATCTGGGCATCACCAGAAGCATGAGAGGCATTCTGTTCTAGTTCCTCTAAAAAGCCACCGGCCTTGATGAGTGTTCCTGTTGTTGCCTTGACTCTGCAGGATGTCTAGCACCTTGGCAGCCAGCAATTCACTCAAGTTCTGGAGATGCTCTATGTACCTCAGAGCCAGGCAGTGTTTCCTAGGACTCCCATACTACCCCAGTTCTCTGGCTCGGACTTTAGAAAGTCAGTGTTATCAGACCTCTCAGACTCACTCTCATGGACAATCAATAGGCAAACAGATATTGATAAGCCTGGTATGTCTTAGAGCTTTGTGGTGTACAGGAACTCTGCAGCCTTGCCCTGTCTGTTGCTCACAACCATTCCACAAAGAAGCTAAGGTCCCCATTTTTTCCGACCAGAAAACTAAGGCATAGAAGGCTGAAGTGTCTCATCCCAGGTCACATCCCTAAAGGAGCCACCTCCTGGTGTCTTTGAGACCTGCACTGGAATCTCCCCAGGCCCTCACATCACCATCTTGTGAAGATGCCTGTAGGATGATGGGGCTATCCCCTGAGAGCACAACCTGTGCTCAGGGCACTCACATACAGGGCCTGTGAGTCCCTGGGTCAGAGATACTCACAAAAGCTTCCTGCATGCATGAATGGAGTGGATTTTGTGCCTTATGCTTCCTTCCAAGTTGCCTATGATCTCATTCATTGAACATTAGCTGTTGCAGGGATAATAGAAAATGTATAGTCCCAACTGTGTATCACCAAACAGCCCTTTTTTTGTCCTCTCTTAGTTAGAGTGTTTCTATTGATGTGAATACACACCATGACCACAGCAACCCTTATAAAGGAAAAATATTTAATTGGGGTGGTTTACATTTTCAGAGGTTTAGTCCATTATCATCATGGTGCAACATGGTGGTGTGCAGGCAGAAATTGTGCTGGAGAAGGAGCTGAGAGTCCTACACCTTCACTCACAGGCAACAGGAAACGGTCTGTCTCACCGGATATAGCATGAGCATAGGAGACTTCAAAGCCCACACTCACGGTGACACACTACCTCCATACAAACCAACAAGGCCATACCTACTCCAACAAAGCCACACCTCCTAATAGTACCACTCCTTGTGAGCTTATGGGGGCCAATCACATTCAAACCACCACATTCCAGTCCCTGGTCCCCAAAGGCTTATAACTATATCATAATGAAAAAAATTCATTCAGTCCAACTTCAAAAATCCCCAGAGTCTATCACAGTTTCAACAATGTTTAAAAGTCCAAATGTCTTCTGAGATTCATGCACTCTCTTAACTGTAATACCCTATAAAATCAAAAATAAAAACAAATCACATACTTCTAACATATAATGGCACAGGATATACATTACTGTTTCAAAATGTCTGATGTCAAAAGGCTCTTCAGATCTCCAACAATGTTCAACTTTGTTGACTGCGACACATTTCTTTCTTTTGGGCTGGTTCCACTCTCTGTTAGCAGCTTTCCTTGGCAGGTATCCCACGACTTTGGAATCTCTAAGATATTGGGGTCTCCAAGGCAATCCAGGCCTCTCCTTCACAGCTTCACACAGTGGCCTCTCTGGGCCTCCATTCAGGGACACCTCTGACACATGCCTGGCCTCAGAGGCATTCCTTAGTAATGGAGGAATATTCCATAACCCCTTTTCCTATCCTTAAAGCCAGAACTACAATGACCGAAGCTGCCAAATTCTGCTGCTTACTGCAGCTAGAACATGGCCCCTTGTTCGATTTCATCTTCACCAGCTTTCTGTTTTCCATGGTTTCCTTCACTGCCTAAGCTTGATTATCCTGGAACTTGCTCTGTAGACCAGCCTGGCCTCAAACTCAGAGATTTGCCAGCCTCTGCCTTCTGAGTGCTGAAATTAAAGGTGTACACCACCACACCCAGCTCTAAACTTTTCTTTAATTCCTTTTCACAAGTTGGAAACTTAGCTGGGAGGGATCTGATCCTGAAGTCTCCATTCCTTTTATTCCATTTCTTAATCCATTTATCTCCTTGAACATAGGACTTAGCTCCATTCCACTCGACTCCATTCCTGGTATTCCTTTTCTCCCCAATTTGTACATTTTTTTTTATTTTTCCTTGCTCAGTTTGCTCCTTTTCATTGTAAATATTCATTAGAGTTACCACTAAAACCATACAACAGAGTCTATATTAGGCTGTTTGAGATTTCCTCTGCCAAAAGAATTAATCCAAAACTCTTCACTTTAGCCTCAGGCAGACTTTTCTGACATGGGCAAATAACAGCCATATTCTTCACCAAAATATCTCAAGACTGGTTTTGAGTCCACATACTAACATTCTTCTCCTCTAAAACCTCTTGATTCAGGCATCCACAGTCCAAATTACACACAGCATCACTGTCTTCCATGTTCTTACTAGGATGGGCCATTAAGCAACACTTAAAGCATTCAATTGCTTTCCTAACACAAAGTACCAAAGTCCATATTCCTCCAAACGAAAACATGGTCAGGCCTATCACAGCAATAGCCCAGTCCCTGGTACCAACGTTTGTCTTAGTTAGATTTCTATTGCTGTGAATACACACCATGACCACAGCAACCCTTATAAAGGAAAAACATTTAATTGGGGTGGCTTATGTCTTCAAAGGTTTAGTCCATTATCAACATGGTGGCGTGCAAGCAGACATGGTGCTGGAGAAGGAGCTGAGAGTCCTACATCTTGACCTGCAGGCAACAGGAAGTGGTCTGCCTCACTGGGTGTGGCTTGAGCATAACTACACTCAAAGCCCACCTGACAATGACACACTTCCTTCAACAAGGCCATACCTACTCTAACAAAGCCACACCTCCTAATAGTGCCACTCGCTTTGGGGGCCATTTTCTTTCAAACCACCACATGCCCCCACTGGGTGACCCACATAATAAGAGATTATCTGCCCACTGTACTTTATTTATGAGTACCTTCCTCTGACCAATAAAAGGTACTACAACTGTCAATCATGGCTTGGGACAGTTGGGCTATCATTTTGGCCAAAATGCTAATTTATAATCAGATTCTAGCATTTGTCAGGCAATTAGTATGAGTCTTAGGCCTCCAGGATGTTGTGCCAGCATTTGAACCCAGAACAAGCTGACCCATGAGCCTGCACTGATAAGTGCTACTCTGCTAGCAACAGGAAGAGCTACCATTTATTGAGTTAGACCAGACACTACATCAGTTTATAGAAGACACTGTATCACACTATTTAATATGCACCGTTTTATTTAACCATTATAGCCAAGATAGACAGTAGGTGGGGCCCATGAGACCGCTTCTTCCATTTTACATGTGAAGATCAGAAGACCTAAGAACAGAAAAGTAACTTGTGCACAGCTCTATCACCAGGGACTGGCAGCACCAGGCTTTGAGTCCAGGTGCTATGGTTACAGAGCAGGGACATTAACCCCGAGTCTATGATACCTTCCCTCAGATAGTCCTCTGAAATGTCAGTTAGGCCATGGGCAGCCTTGTCACTTGTTGGTGCCGTGTTTTAAATCCTCACTCCAGCTCAGTGACTACCCTATGATTGCGTTTTCCGTATGGAGCCAAGCAGGACTAGAAAGGTAGCTTCCCACGGAATCGAGGTACTCTTTCCGAGGTCACTGAGGAGGAATGCATTCCTCGGCTAATAAATGTATTATGGAAATGGGAAGAACTATCCCATCACCAGTGACTGCTGGAAAGTTTAATTTCCCCTGAGTGAAAAGTGGCTAGAACTGGAAATAGTTCACTGGGAACATTTTACAAGTGATTCTTTCTGAGCTGGTCTAGATGCTTTGGACTATGAAAATAACCCCCACCTCCCTATCTGCTATGGACTCCAGGGACTGACCTAACTGGAGTGGTGAAGGAATGAAGAAATGAAAGCATGCGGACACAGAAACCTTGGATGGTAAAGCCGCAGCTTTACCCTGGCAGCTCGGGGTGTTTAGTGTATACCCTTGAACAGAGAGGCAGGTTTAGTGCATATCTGTCTGAGCAGTCTCCTCAGCGTGGGGCAGTCTTCAGGCTGTAACCATCCAGAGAAAGAAAGCTACAGTGAACTTTTCTGCACACCGTCAGCATTCACACTCAAACCCAAGGATGCTTTGCTGTTCCTCTGAGCCTCACTCAGGGAAGGCTTTGCCCAGTCCCATGGAGCCTAGGCACTGGGGTCCTCAACATGGCCACACCCATGTCAACAATACACATTCACCCAGGATTCACCCTCTCCCTACAAACCCTTGAGAATCCTTCTGGAGCCTACAATGCCTTCATTTATTATCATAATCCCTTGCCAACAAGAATCACAGAAAAAAAAACACCTCAAAACCCACGTCCAGGGCAATCCTTTACTATAGTTTATATGCACTTTTAAAAGCTCTTAATAAATTTGAAAAGGGGGAAATTTTACAGTCTGACCTCTGCAGCCCCTGTAAATATGCTTTAAGAGAAAGAGAGTGAACGAGTCTTTCAACATTTCATCAGATCAGAAGTTTAAATGTAAAACTGTTCAAGCTCCCCTGTCCCTTCCCCCTCTTACTGTCAATCAAGAAGGCCGATTTTAATGCACCAGGTAATTTTAGTAATCACGCTTTGCCTGTGTTTGCAATTAACCACAAACCGCTTCGTTTAGCTCTACACCAGAGCACGGCTGGTACCCATTCACACATGGGTGCCGCCCACCTCCCATCCCCACCCCCACCTCCCCTGAGCATCCTACTGGGTTTCTGTCAGGCTTCAAGGTATAGAGGGAATGTTGAGTGGGAGACTTTTCCAAAATAAAGCCAAGAGGCCAGAAATGTGTCATGGTCATTACTGTGGGTTAAGTGATTTCCCTAAGTGAGAGAGACATCAATAAATCAGGGGCTGGCACCTGGTTATCCCAGTTTGAAGGAATTGGCCTCCTTGTTAGTGTAGGAGAGAAATACTAGCCTGTCTGCCCTTCATAGTTCTCGGCTGGAATGAGCCCTTTCACAAAAGACAGATTAACAAGAGAAAAATGGAATTTACCAAGTATAGCCTAAGGAGGAGAGATTAAAACTTTGAGCTAAAATACTGTTGTAGATAGAACAAAAGAAAGGTAGGGATGGGATGGGGTCCTAAAGGAAAGGGATTATGAGATGTTCACAAGTGAGGTAAGCAAGGGTTATCACTAAGTTTCATTGTGCAAGTAAGAGGGATGCAACTGTACAAACAGAAACTGTTAAATAAATGCAAATATTCTTTACAAAAGGAAAATGAGCCTGGGATGGCACTTACCTTTAATCCCAGCACTCAGCAGGCAGAGATAGGTGGATCTCTGTGAGTTCAAGGCCAACTTGGTACACATAGTGAGTTCCTGGCCAGGCAAGGTGCATAGTGAGTGCCTTTTTCAAATCAGAGAAGGAAGGAAGGAAGGAAGGAAGGAAGGAAGGAAGGAAGGAAGGAAGGAAGGAAGGAAGGAGGGAGGGAGGGAGGAAGGAAGGAAAGAAGAAAGGAAGAGAAAACATGCCTTTTTTCTGGGTCCACCCTTGCAAAACATAGCTCTCAACACAAAGCGATAAGACATAGTTTATCCTGGACCGTGTATGAGTGACCATGGCCCAGGAACATGATTCAGGTTTCCTCAAATACCATATTTCAATATGATAACAGTTGCAGGAAATTCTTATAGTCACAGAACAAAAGGAAGTTATAAATCAAGGCATTCTTCAAATACATTGGTGGGAACATCAGGTGGACAGGTTACAGCACAGAAAAAAATATTTGTTTAATCTGTTACAGGTTTTCAGATGTTATCTAATAGCATTCTTAGCTTTCCGTGGAATAAGAGATCTATTAATACATCCCAAAAGTATTTACTGAAAAATCAAAGGATGTTAGGGCAGACACAAAGAACTAAAGATAGCAGAAGATAATCTGGCAACACTCCAACCCTCTGTAATCAGAGTTTTAATCAGCCTTGTAGAATACAGGTGTGGTTTTTTTTTTTTTCCCTGAAAATTTCAGTTCACAATGAAATAGCTCAGAAGAGTCTCTAAGCACGAGAGGCATATTTTAGGGGTGGCATAGTCTAGTACCCTTCACCTGGAAGCCATCAAGCTTAATGAGTAAGTTAATTTAGATACTTACACTGCCCGCTTCAAAAACAGAATCATATACCCCAACTTTTCAGTGGATTTCTTTTCCTTGGCCCATCCACCACCCTTGTGCACTTGCTAGCACTGCCTAGCACCACCCACTATCATTAAGGCCACAGGCCCCTTCAGGGCGCACAGACAAATTGCCTTAGTGCCAACTCTCACCTAGATTTATCCGACAGTTTTTCCCTTTATCACTTGAACATCATGGCCTGCTGACTCACATCCCCATTTGTTCAAAGATGATGTACTCAGCACGTATTACCAACTAAGCTGGAGGGAAACATGCTGAACAGTAGTAAAAAGAGCTTGCCCTTGTGGTGCTTACAGTCTAATGGGGGAAAGTTAGCCAAGGAGCCACCCAGTAAATATGTCTGTGCATGCAAGGATAAGAGACACAAGCTCATCACAGGAACCTTCTACTCTGACTTGGAAATTATCAGAAGAATGGGAATAAATTAATTATATGAAGAGTGAGGAAGCGCAGTGGTACTGGGCAGAAGAAACAGCCTGAACACCCTGAGGTAGGAGTCTGGAAAGGAAGCCGGTGTGACTGACAGCTTGAGAGTGAAGGGAATGGATCAGTTTTATCCTGTCTTTGAGTCACAGCTGGTGAAAGGCTAGATCATAAATTTGGTCTAAGACCAAGATTGAGTGCCTTTGACACGTGTTAGGCAGGTAGTTAAGAGAGGTCTAGAGCAATTCCTTCAAAGCCCAGGATGATTTTTGTCCCCTCTGGGTATATTTGCTAATGACTGAAGACTATTGTTGTTGTTGTTGTTACAGCAGAGTAGAGATCTACCGGCATGTAGTGGGTAGAGGCAAGGGATGGTGCCAAAATCCCTGCAAGGCTCAGGGCAACTTCACCCACACAGCAAAGAATTCTCATAGCACCCAAAATGAGAAATTCTAGTGTTCAGATATTTGAAAGTCTGTGTCTAAATGCCTTTGGCATTGATGAGAAAACAAAGACGACTGAAAGTGTGAAAGTGGGATACAGGAAGAATTTGAGGAATGTTGTGACAAACATGGCTGGATGGCCAGTATAAAAGAATAAACAAGAGCAGTCAGAGAAGGAGGAAAACTAAAAAAAAAAAAAAGCCAACATTTAGGGGTAGAGGGTTGGTAAAAGTATCAGATTCTATCAAAAAGCCAGCGGAAGGACTGGAGAAACAGCTCAGCTGTTAAGAGCACTTGCTGGTTTGGCAGAAGGCTAGAGTTCAATTCTCAGAACCTTCATCAGACAGCTCACAACTGTCTGTAACTCCAGCTCCAGAGAATCCAACACCATCCTCTGGCATCCAGGGGCACTGTACACACCTGGAGCACACACATACATGCAGACAAAAACTTATACACATAAAATAAAAGCAAATAATTCTTCTTTAAAAAAGAAACCAGAGGAGAGGAGGGCTGAGAAGTGTTCATTGCTTTTCAAGAGAGTGGAGCCATTGGAGGTTTGGTAACTCGATGCTAATAAAAGGCACATGGTGTGGAATTAGTGGAAGGAACAAAGTACAGGCAGCTTCTGCAGGCAAGCTGGGGCGTTTTGGTTTGGTTTGGTTTGGTTTGGTTTTGGCTTTTTGTTTGTTTGTTTTTAGTTTAGTGAGAGAGGAGAGAAGAAAGAGAAGTTCCAGGAAGGGATTAGCATTCAGGATGCTATATGGGGGTTGTAGAGTTAGCTCAATGGGAAACAGCACTTTCCATGAAAATGTGAGGATCTAAGTTCAATACCCAGCACCTACATTAAGAGAAAAAGCTGAGGGCAGCAATGAGGGAGGGACAGCAAGGGTAGCTCTGGGGCTTGCTGGTCATCCAGTCCAGTCAAACACTGTTCAAAAATAAGGTGGAAAATTCATGATTTCAACCTCTGACTTTCACATAAATGTGTGACAGGCATGTGTGGCCATTACACATACACACACACACACACACACACACACACACACACACACACACACACTTATTTTATGTTGGAAATTCAAACATAAATGAAATAAGCAGGTCATTATAATGGATATCTCTGGTATCCATTATATGAATGCTGGATTGTAGCTTTTTGTTCTAAGCAAGTTAACTAAACTGAATTCAGATTTCAAGCTCCATCTGCCCAAATCAGCAAGAACTGGGGTCTCTGCTCAGGTTTTTTGTTTGTTTGTTTGTTTGTTTGTTTGTTTTTGTTTTGTTTTGTGTGTGTGTGTGTGTGTGTGTGTGTGTGTGTGTGTGTGTGTGTGTCAATGCCCCTGTGTATTCATGGCCAGTCAATGATTGGGCTTTTTATACCCAGACTTGAGAGTCCCTTCTCTCTGAAGTTCCTTCCCTTCTGATCTCCCCCTGCACTGTCCAGCTCTTCCTAACCCCAGCCCTGCTCTCAGGCACTCAATCTGTAATTCTGCCTTTCTGCTGCTCCAAGCTGTTTGAAGATTGGCCTGCACTCAGACAAAGAGCAGCAAAGCTGCACATCTCAAAGAACAGTTCCTGCTTTCAAAGGCAGGTGCTCCTCCAGTTTCTACGCCACCTGGGTGAACTCCATTGCTGTGTGCCAAAACCACATATTTCATAGCATGACAGTAATATAAATTGTTTACATATGAGTGGTTTTATAATAATTGTCTTCTGAAGGGTTGTTCTGTGTCACTACCAGAAGCCAGAAGTCTTGTTTCACTTCTAAAATGAGATTTGAGTATGTAAATTTTATGGGTTATCTACTAGAATGAGAAAGAGAGAGAAGGGAATCCCACAAATGTACACATATTCTCTCATCTCTAATTCTAAAACAGAAGATTCATATCCACATCCTTTAACTCCAAACATTAAACATTCTAAATCACGTAACAAGTTATTAAACATAGTATGCTCTATTGTCTTACATTTGGAACTGCACCATCTTGGTAGACTGGAAGGCTAAGTTTGAATTGGGTATTGTTAGACTCCAGTGCCACAGAGAAAAGTATCTTATTAAGCACCCTTTCCCTGCTTCCCTTCCCAGCTACATCTCCCATTTTAGCGGCCTGGTATATACATGTCTAAACATCCCTGTTTAGCTGGGAACTTCGCTTCGGCCCACTCCTCCCTCCCTCCCCAGACCCCACCCTCAGAAACCCACCAAGCTCCCCTGGAGCTGCTCAAAGACCATGCCTACAGGGTATTTAAGGCCCCCTCCTTGGGAGCAGCAGCGTGATCCCCCCCCCCAAGAGATCACCTGGGAATGCTTTGCTCAGATTAAACCTGGTCTTATCCATTTGGCTTGATTTGGCTTATTGCATTGGCAGAGAAACCCACAATCAGAGATTCAAAATCCCAACTCACATGTCCAAGTTCTGGCCCTGGGCATGTGGTCTGTGCTTTGGAGCAAGTACCTGGAGGCAGACGCATACAGTTGCTAAGACAGTTGTGGGGACAGCAAGTCAGGTGGTTCTGGTATCAGATCTAGAGAGAAAAGAAAAGAAGATGCATTTTCTAGAGAAGATGGCTCCAGGCGGGCATGCCCTTGACCCAGTGCACTCCTGGTTCTATGGAGAGAAACAATTAAAGAAAGGAAAGACACCAGGACCCTCCAGAGCTTTGAGACAAAACCCATCTTCCTTGGGGCTTGGGGCAAATGTCAGCAATGCAAATGATACCAGTGCTTGTGATCTTTGCTCTGTTTCTACATTGACTGCTTGGTTTCTCTATGTGTACGTGTTTATTTTCCTAGTGGGCTGTTTATCACCATTCATGACAAGGGTCACCTTGCAACAATGCTGAACTCTTGGCCAGAGGACAATATTAAGGTATGATCCTGTTTTTATTGCTATTGCCCTGCTTGTTGGAGGAATCACTGCCATCTATATTGGTGTTATTTCTACCTATAAAATGAGCCATTATGAAGGCAGGCTACTTCCCCCTTTTTCCAGGCTCTGATCACACACCAGCTATAGCTACCACAGACGCATAATAGAAGAGAGATTTGCCTTAACTACATATCTAGGTAAAATTGTTCTTAACTGATATTAGTCTAAAGAAATGTTCAGCATGTGTTGAGTACCTGCTGAATGCACAGGGCCAGTTTCCTTAAGTCAAGCATAGACCTCTTCTGGAGTAACAAATACTTCATGATGAAAACAGGACAGTACCACAACAGACTAGCTAGCCAGGTGGAACGTGATCAGAGCTAAGAGAACCACACAGAAAGAGCTGCGGGTGACCACGGAGATAGGAGGACTTTCATCTCAGAGGAGTCTGAGGTGACTTCACAGGGAAATGACTTTGGAACTGGGCCTTAGATTGAGGGTCATGAAGATGTAGGTGAGGACCTTCTGCATTAAAAAGTTCATGGTAAGCAAACTTGGGTAGTTGTGCCCCCAGGTAGCGCAGAGCAAAGAGTATATGTGCATAGTGACAAAGTAAAACTGCCACTGCTTCTCAAACATCAAGGCTCCTTAAAACCTTTAGGGAGAAAAGGATGAGATTGCAATATGGAAGGCAAGCTGCACAGTGCTCCCTGTGGAGGAGTCTGAGGGATCTGGCATCAGAGGCAATTCTCTTTTCTGGAAGTGACATAAGTGAAGCTGATGGCCCCTTAATGAGGGAATTTCCAGCCCAGGAGTCAAAGTACTGGAGCTGAAGACAGGGTAGCCCTGGGGCCAGCTGTTCACCTGACCCTGGCTCCCCTGGCAGGCTGTGGATCTCTACTGTTTTCTCTTCAGAATCCTGCTCCCTCCACCCCTGCTTGTTCCCGGAGCCCATTCCTCACCGAATACAGCCTCAACAGGCTCTCTCTAGGCAGTGTGAGCAGTTAGAACAAAAGTAGAAAAGGATTAGGACCTCAACTCTCTGTAGCCAGGTCTGAGCTACAGTCAAAGTTCAGTCCTGGCCACAGGGGATAATTCATCCTCACATCTCCATCTGGGTGTGACTTTGCCATGTGCTTATCCGCCTGGACTCCAGTTATGTGTAAGGCCTTGGCCTTGAAAGTTTTGGCCTCTGTCCCAGGGAAACATGTGTCCAGGGTGTGTCTAGGATGAACCTAATAAAATATTGAGGACATTAAGGGAAGCCAGCTCACTTAGTAGGGAGTTAACTTTAGGCTAACCTGAGTGGGCACAAGGCTGAGGTCCTGCCCACTAATCTTTTCCAAATGCCTGGACAGCTCAACCACGAAGAAACCTTGTTCATCAATAGACTCTCAGCAGATGCTTGCCCGGGTGAAAAAATTCAGTCAACAGATACATTAAGCATCTTCCGTGTACCAGGCACTGTGCCAGAATAGAGAAAATGCATACAGTACTTTCAGGCAAATTATGAGCAATTGGAACAACTAAAGAGAATTCCTCTTCTTCAACTAGAAGTAATCAGGTACCTCTTCCTCCAGGCCGGCACAGGGATCGAACCTCTGTTGTTTCTTTAGCCAGGCACAACATGCATGATTATTATAAGGTCCTCCTACAAGAATTCCAAAATGAAAATGAAAGGTGCCTTGTCTCCAGAGTCTGTGTTATGGTTGAAAACCCAGGCTATAAATTCAAAATGGAACCATAGGAGCTAAGTGACTATTGACTTTAATAAACATACTTTGAGACCCTTCTAAATACTGAATACTAACTACCAGGGGAGATGACAGTGATTAGAGGAACAGAAACAGGAACTTTAGACTCTCTAGAGGAAGAGTGCCTAAAGCAGGCCCCAGATAGACACCCAGACCTCTAAGGGTGTAAGATGTGTGAGCTGATCCAGGCTGGTAAGTCCCATCTAAATGAGTTGCATCTGGCCACCCTTCAGGAAGCATCTCCTCTGAAGGAGCTCCCTGAAGCTCTGTGATAAAGATGTATAGGACCAAATTCAAGGAACTCACACTGTGCTTAGATGAGCTTACCTGGAAACAAGGACAGAATGCCATGCCTCTCCTGCCAAAGAGAGGAACTTACAGGGCAAGGTGTAGACAGGCCACAAGCAGTCCAGCCTTCTTCTGTTTGAAGCTCCAAAGGGGACAGGTGAGTGCCTGGGACAACCCCCACCCTTTATTTCTGTCTCACTTTAGAGAGGTTCCAGTGACCATGTAGAGAAAACAGCCCTGATTCTGTAAGCAGACACACAGGGCTTCTGACCATGAGTCTTCCCCTTGCCTATTGTGTGTGCAGATTGACTTTCCGAGCTCTGGAGTCCTGTTGTGGATTAATCGTGATAATGCCCATGGACACTGAAAAGCACCCACATGAGCATTGTCTGTAAAGGAGGTTTTGGAAGCAGTTGTAGCATCTGTGGCTATGCAGGGCCACAGAGCAGCCAGGGAAACAGAGGATTCTTCTGGGAATCAGAGGCCACAAATGGGTAGTCACATGCTTGTACCCAGATATACTTGGTTTGGCCCTCAGTGCCTATTAAAATTTTTGAATTTATAGGCAATATTTTTAAAGCATATTTCATTTAAAACAATAAATATAAAATTGCTTGGATTTTTGGCTTCTCTGGAAAAACTAGGTACTCTGAATGTAGAGCCTGTATCGTGGTATGTAAACAAAGGAACGGGAGCTGACTGGACTTTTCCTAACCCACCCCACACTTTACCCTGCCCCACTCAACAGCCTTTCTCTGATGATTTCCTCCCTTGTCACCCGAGGTGCCCTTCTAGAAGTTTAGAATGTTTCTTGTTCCCTAAAAAAGGGAAGGTGAAGATCCCTCCACTTCCATAGGGACTCTCCGCTCACTACCCCTTCAGAGCTCACACAGGGCATCTTCACAGGCACTGAGGGCAAAGCTCAGGAAGGATTCCTTCTGAAAGCCCCAAGCTGGTCCCTGAAGGATGGGTAGGAGGAGGGGACATTGCTCAGAGGAACATGCAAGGGTCAAGTGGACATTGCTGAGAGGAGCACAAGGTCACCCACAGATGAGTGCTGGTGTCATCTAAACTACATTTTGTTGCTAAACCATCCCTCCCCCCACCAGCAGCTGACTCAGAGAGGCAGTGTCTGAAGGCCTAGGAAGACTTTGGAACCTAGTGTTGCTGGTTGCTTGGCTAGAGAGGAAGGTTAATTTCAGAGGACCTTCTGAATCAATTTGGACGATGAAAAATGAACTTTCTGTGGCTTCCCAGCTAGAAAGCCAGGAAGCTGAAATGCAGGAGAAGATAACAATGAGGAACCTACAGCTCAAGGCCAGGACTATCCAAGCTTTGTGTCCTTTTCTTCTTCAAGGAGGAGAAAACTGTCCAGTGTAAATCATACAAAGGAGTGAGAATCGCAGCCCTGTGTCCTTCCCAGAGTGCCCGTTGCCTCCAGCAGGAGAAAGACTCAATGAGAACTTCTCTCCCTGTCAGCTCCCCAGACTCCTAAATCTCTCTCTCAACCCAGTAGCAACACTTCTGAAGAGAGAATTCTCTGGGTAATAGACCCAAAGCAGCAGCCTCTACCACAAGACACCAGTATACAGGTATTAAAACATGGTCCAGATTGCTAGAGCCATGTGCCTATTACCATGCCCGGGCCCAGGGTGTGGTGAACACCTTCTGTGTTGGTGTCAGAGACTGGACTTGCTGAAAATCTCTGAGACAGAAATTAACTTGTCAAGAAGGGCTCTTGGTTCAACATCTATACACCAGAAGGAGGTGGGGCAGAGCAAAGGACCACAGGTTGCCTGTAGTAGGGTCTGGAGGAAGACTCAGCAAAGCCTATGAGGCAAGTTGAGAGCTGGGATGGCTTGGGTGGGATGGGGGCGGGGGACACCTTTGGTATGATCAGTCATTGGCTGTAGGCTGATCTTGGAAAGAGGTGTGGTTTCTGTGCAAGGTGGCTCAGGTAAAGAAAATTCTCCAGATAGGCTGGTGGCCAAGACCAGCAGTGGAGAAGAAACTCCTTCATCACTGAATAAGGAACAACCTTGGGCAGACATTTCCAGCCCCTTCATGTAGTATTATACAAATGCCTTACATAGACTGACTCACTGAATTCTATTGACAACCACAGGGCTTCTTATTGTCTTTGTTTTAGAGACAAGGAATCTGAGAGGCTAGGTTCTTTGAGAGGAGCGGAACCAAGATTTGAAACTGAGAAATGTGTGTTATTTATGTTATGGAGTAAGGGAAAAGAAGGGGGTGATGAGAGAGAAGAATGGTGAAATAAAAGGAAGAAGATAAGGTGGTTGGAAAACGTTTGCAGGCAGCCCATAATCCTACTAATAAATCTAAAACAGCCCAAGAGCAATCCAGGACCCATGATCTTCCAATCAGCCTTTGGTTAGTTCAGCTAAGGGCCATACCCAACAAGTCAGAAAAAGTCATAGGTCTGAGGAAGGCAGGTCAGAAAGAACACAGCATACCATCCTTCAAACCTCTCCATTTGTCAAAGAAATGAGGGATGTCATGACTTCTCCAACATCCAAATAAGGAAATTGGAGTTCTGTCATTCCAGAAATTGTTGCTGGCTTTTCAAACCCAAAGACACTGCCCAGACTTTCCCTAAGCCCTTGGCAACCCACTGAACTAGTTAAGTGGTTCCCAGCATTAATTGGATTGCTATCAGGAACAATGAGAGGCAGTATCTTCTCTCTGAACTTAACTATACTGGCTTTGAGTCCTGTCCAGCCGAGAAGCCACTTTATGCTCTGTTGGAGCTATAGTTTGCCTGGCTAATTGAGTATGTGTCATATTGCTGGCCTCAGAGCCAACAGCTAAGGAATCAAAAATAACACAACCTAATATTGCCCCTAAAAAGCTTACAGCTTTTATGAAAGACATGGAAACATGAATATTTATAGTACAAGGAAAAGAGTGATGGCTACTCTGGGCAAGGAAAAATGCTCTGGGAATTCAAAGGAGAAGAGTGAGAAATCCAGAAGAGAAGTTTCATGGAGACAAGTGAATTTTTTATTTTACTTTATTTTTTTGATTTTTGAGACAGGGTTTCTCCCTGTAGCCCTGGCTGTCCTGGAACTAGGACACTTGTACACAGTTAAAGTAATATTCCACAGCATAAACAAATGTAACACATTTTTGCCTAGTTAAAGTAGTATTCCACAATACCTATCAAAGGTCTTTCAATTTACCTGCACCCTCACAATTGCTTCTTGTCTGGTGTGTGTACCCTCTCATCTACAGAACTTACAAGAGGAATATCTCAGTCTCTACTCTCCCTGCATTGTCCTGTTGCATTCAGGCTTCTGTCCCAAAGCTATAATTGTTGATAAACATGCTTCCTCTCTCATTTGAGTCCACACATATTTAATTTTATAGGTAAGTAAACTAAAGTTCCTTCCCCCCGGATATGTCTTACTAGCAAGCAGGTGCGTTGTGAGTATTTATTAAGTGAATGAATAAATGAACATCCATCATGATTATATAATTTTATATCTGTCATCACCATAAGCTCCATCAACATCAGATCTTAAAGGTAAGATTTATATCAGAACTGTGTCTAGTACATAGTTGGCTCTCAGTGATTCTTTGCCAACAGGTTATCATCATAAAACCAAAGAATCTACCTGGTTCCCTGATTTGTGATTCTAGGAAATGTTACAAGTTCTGTTCTTTGCAAATTGGCCTCAAAATGCTGCAGCTGGAGCAGCAGCAAAAATTTTCTTCCATCTCTGCCTTCCCATCTCACATCCCAATTTCAGGCTGAGACTGCCCAGTTTCTCTGAGAGAGAGAGATCTAAGAGAGACTAGATGTGATTTCTCTCCAGCTGTTTCTGCGGCTCCCAACTCAATCTTCAGAATGCAAGGAACGCTGTCTTTCTGTCATTTGGCCTCGGTGAGGTTTCTCACCCACTTGCCAGAAAGGACCAGCCACCTGCAGTTGATGAATCCTCTCTGGCCTTGTCCCAGACAAGCTGCTTTATTCCCAACAAAGGCAGCGGGTATCCAGCTGTCAGGCCTGACTGCTAGGACTTTGAAATGAGCACTTTGTCATGGAGGTGGTGCTCCTGATTGAGGGTACCCTGCTGTGTTTTTCAGGCTGTGGTGGTGACTGATGGAGAGCGCATACTGGGCTTGGGAGACCTGGGCTGCTATGGCATGGGCATCCCTGTGGGCAAGCTGGCCCTGTACACAGCGTGCGGAGGGGTGAATCCACAGCAGTGCCTTCCTGTCCTGCTAGACGTCGGCACCAACAATGAGGTAACAGGCTGTCTGAGCCAGGAGCTCTTGAGCCAGAAGGCAGATGAGGTGGGGGGCACTTTTGTGGAATAATTATATCCGCATGGGCTGTTTCTTTCCCAGGATGCTCTCGGCCCCCACTCGTCCCACATGGATGTGAAGTAGAGGACTTTCCTCTCCCAAGCCCTTTGCTTCTGAGTCCTCTTGCTTTTTCATTTTCCTCCTCTGTCCACGACGCCCTGGACTTGCTTCTTCCCTTGCTTCCAGGATCCCATGTAGTTGACAATCCTCCTTGGGGCTACTCTGAGAGAGCAGCCAATGGTGACTAGTGTGCGTTCTGCATTTTCAAGGCAAGTTGCCTCAGTGCATGAACTAAAGTTCAAAAACAAGGCCCCCCAGGCTGAAATGGTTGAGACAAGCAAATGAGTGTCCTGCAGACCAAGGGAGAGAAACTGAGCCAAGCCACGGGTCACTCCTCCTGCAGGATTCAGGGACTTTGTCACGGAAGGAGCTTAACCCCAGACAAGAGTTGGTCTGCTCCTGGCACATTGTCTCTGGCTGTAATTCTCTGCCCTGTGGCTGGCAGGGGGAAAAAAAGTGTCTTCCACCGGTGGTGATGGCTCACGCTTTTAATTCCAGCATTCAGGAGGCAGAGGCAGATGGATCTCTGTGAGTTCGAACCCAGCATGGTCTACAGAGTGAGTTCCAAAGCTACACAGAGAAATCCTGCTTGAAAAAACGAAAAAAAAAAACAAAAACAAAAACAAAACCTCCTTTCTTTCTTCATTTCAAAATTGTTTGCTTAATTCAAACTTTTGAAACAATTTAGTTCTTTCCACAAAGGAAACAAAATACATCTCTGTCCAATTGTCATGTTTTGCAATTTATAATTTCATTGGAATATATGAATTACATAAAAATGAGTTCTATTATTATTATTATATGTGCACCTCTTTAGACCTGATCACCTACAGAGCAATACTGCCATGTCTAAAATCTCTTCCTCTTGCTGTGTCTCCTGACTGGCCAAGGAGAAAGGGGGCTGGGTGGTGGCACAACCTTACAGCTGCTCAGTAAGGCCAGACCTCAAGTTTTGCTCTAAACCGAGTTCCCTTCTCCCAGCCAGATGTTTAAGTTTATACCAAATAACCATTGAAGCTATCCTCAGACTCATAGAGTGTGTCATTGCCTCTGTAGATGAGTACAGCAAACCTGTTTCAGTCACTCTTCCAGCATCTCCAGATGATGAGACCTTCACCCTGTCAGTGCCTTGGAAGCTGGCCCTGAGCTGGAGCAGAGAGAGCCTGAGATTAACATGACCTATTGTATCTCCAGGAGGTACTGGTTGCCTCTAGCAAGTGGTGCATGGAGAGCCTTTGCTGTTGGAGGTCCAGCACCCACCAATGTGAATGAAGCTCAAGGCTGACACTGATTTGTAACAAATCCATCAGGAAGGATTTCTAAAAGCAAGTGGCAGTCATGGACCAGGACCTTATACCTAGTTTGAGCCCCATAGTAGTCTCTGTCACTGCCTTCTCTTCCCACTTCAGGAAACTGAGGTCTAGAGGGTTTCAGTGGCTCAAAGATTCTAATCAGAACCAAGGTCTTCTGCCATGCCACAGCCCTGCTGGGATTCTGTTGTTTTATAAACCAACATCGTCTCTTGACTTTATTACTAAAGAAACTTTAGAATAGTATTCAAATTCTTAAAAGCAATGGCATCTCTCCCACAGTTCTGTATTTGCCTCCTTTTCAATATTTATCCATGACACGTGCACACATCCATGTATTTATTACTTAGTTGTAATCATGATGCACCTGTATCTTGTTCTCTTTTTTTCTATCAAGGTTGTTTTGTGAACACTTTCTCTTTACTTACTTAATCAAAGTTTATTGAGTGTTTAGTAGGTGCCATGCACTCTGGTAGGCATGAGGGAGATAAAAGAACCAGGCCTGGGTGGAATGGTCTCGTTGTCAGTGTTTCAACACTGTCACGTAATGGATCATTTTAATGGGTCGTGTATTAGATCTGCTCAAAGTGTCTGCTTCTCCCCTGAGTGCTTTACTCCAGGCATGAGAATTCCAAGTTGCCAAGTGAACCAACATTACAAAGACAGTGATTTATCCCCCTTCAAATGAGTCTGCTATGTCACGTCCCATAGTACAGTTCTTTGTTTAACATGCATTTGTTTGTAAGACTTGCACAATGACACCTAAGATGTCAGTGTGGACTGGGGAAATGTCACAAGGTCCCCTCCTAGGTGAAGAGCTACAGGCGATTAAAGGCTGCTAGGAGAGTGAGAATTGGTCTTCTCTAGGGACAATCCCTCTCATAGGTTATCTGATTCTAAGTGGCCAGACCTCAGTGCATATACATATGAGCACAATACTAAATGGCCGCTGGAGAAAATGTGTGTGTGTGTGTGTGTGTGTGTGTGTGTGTATGTGTGTATACACTTTATATATATATACACGTTTATATACATATTTACATATATGCATATACATATATATTTATATGTGTGTGTACGTATATATAAATGGATATATATTAAAGAAGCACTCATGAAGTTGAGAGTTCAGAAGGAGTTGGAGGGACAGGGGAGGAGCTGGAGGTGGGAGATTATGGGGTTGAAATGATGTAAATACAGTACTAGTGTATAAAATTCTAAAACAAAATAATAATAAAATGCATTTTTTTAGTGAGTCTCATTGCAAGGCATTTTCCCCAGGAGTCTTGAAGTGCATCTTTCACGAGAGCAATTCTGGGCTGTAGGGGAAGAAAACTGGGCCTTATCACTTCCACTGCCTATAGCAGTACAGGGAGGATGCTGTCATGAGACTTTTTTTGTGTCCAAATAACAAAACCATCACTGTGTATTTCTCTATTTAAAAAAAAGCCCTGAGGTGACAGCAATTTAATCAGTGTCAGAACACCCCTCTGAGCTTCCTGTTGAAGGAAAACATCTGCTTTCTACATCCCTGAAACTGAATCACTTTTACCTGCCAACACCAAGGACATTTGGAAAAATAAACACATGGAGCAGTGAGTCCATAGAGAAGAGATGCCCCGGATTCAGTTCCAGGGGCTCAGGGGAGAGGAGCTCCTCAGTCATGGCTGTGTGTGGATGAAACCAAGTACAAGATGGGCATTTGTCCAAGGTAGAAGGCACCAGAAGCAGTATCTCATACAAGTCCTTCATTCTAGGTAGGAAAAGAGGCCCAGAGTGTAAATGGCTTTCCTAAGGATTCGTTCCAAAATCCTGTGCACGTGGTACTCTACAGTGAGGTTCTTTGGAGCACCTCAACAGGCTTAGCTCTCTGGTTGCCCTCCTGAGTCCTGAGAGTCTTTTGCTGCCTGAAACCCTGAACCTGTATTCACCTCTGAGAGAGATGCCATGGGGCCCTCTGGCAGCCACTGTGTGACTGAAGAGAGTGTTGGCATCTGTAGACAGACTCAGGTGAACATTGACAGCTGAACCAGAAACCTTGACTTTGAAAACTTGGTGAGAATGAAAGGAGTTAGTTGCTGTGCTGGGATTTGCTGTTTCTTCTATTTTGCAAGCCTGTTGTCTCTGTGACTAGAAGACTCAACTTCCTGGTGTGGTACTACCAGAGAGCTCCCTCTCTGTATGCATGTGTGAGGATGCTACCCCCAGAATCTTTGCAGCCTTCTCCTGGGCTTAACTTAATTTTCCAGGAAATAGGCAATAGAAATAACTACAGTTTGGGAGAAGGGTGCTATGGCCATGGAGTGAACGCCAAGTCATGACCTCAGGACACATAAATGGTTTTCGTGACCTCTTAGCCTGCCTGTTGCTATTCAAGGTAAATATTTTTTTTTAGCCAGAAGGTTTATCTTCCAACTTAAGTACAACATTCTGTGATATGTCCAGCAAAGAGGAAGAAAAACTATTTGTTTTCTGTGATATTTTGTCTCCAAGGAAAACCTTAGAAAGGCAGAGCTAGGCAGACAACCCCAGAGGATGTATTCAATCCAATTCCCACAGCAGAGGAAGAAGTTCCAGTTTGCCTTCTTTGATTAAATTCCTTCACCTACAATTCTAATCACTGATTTATTCAGTTCCAAAGGGAACTTAGTAACCATCTAACAGAGAGAAAAGAGTTAGCCATCAAATTAATACTTAGGTACCAGGGTACCTTGCACACATCAGAGCTTGGGAATGAAGAGGTTCAGTCTCTATCCTGTTCTAAAATAATGGCTTCTTCCCTTCCACTCCCACCAGTGGATTTTGTGAGGCAGTTTACTTCACCTTTATAAACCTCAGAAGTCCATTGAGAGGAAGCTGAAGTGAGGGATTTCCAAGATCTAAGTTTTTACACTGGCATCTTTCTTAGCCCAACAGTGACGCTCCGGCAGCTGGTATCAGTTAACACAGTTCACAGATTTGCTGTGCGTTGACACTGTGTGATCTCTGGGGAGATGTAAAAGAGAAAGGAACATACTTTTCCTCAAGAAATCACGTTATGTGACAGGAATCATTATTATCCCTTTTCAACACAGAGGAAGAAACAAAACGGCAAAGTTATATTTCTTGCCTAAAGCCTCTGAGCTTAACTGACAGGGTGTGAATTCAAACGCAGATCCATCCAGTTCCAAAGCCTAAAAATCCAGACCTTCCCGACCTTGCCAGCTACTGCTAAATTCTTCTGGCAGAAATAGACAGGAGGTGAAGACAAGAAGCTGGTGCTTAGTTCTTTGGTCCCCACCACATCAAATGATGGGGAAGAAAGGTTGCTACCATGAGAACCAGTCTGAGCCACTTCCTCCTGGCTTTGGGCAGTTTGTTTAACCCACTGAACTCCAATGTCCTGGTCTGTAAGATGGGAATGAGACAATAAGGCACCAGATCCAACAAGGAAATTTCTCCTTGCAAGCTCTATGCAAACATAAGATGCGTTTGTTTTTAATGTCATCTCTATATGTAAGTTTCCCCCATTTTGTAGTTAATTTTGAAGTATTTGAGGCATGGAACATCTTATTATAAAAATAAAATACAAAGATGTCTTTAAAGGTTTTTAGAGTCAGTATTCATCGCTTTCCTTGTTGCTGTATAGATACCTAAAAGAGGCAATGGTGCTGCTGGGTTCTGGTGCGTATAGGTTGGGGATGCTGCTACATATCTTATAATGGGCAGGTCAGCTTTCAGATTAAGGAATTATCTAAGCTAAGGTGTCAGTAGTGATGCTATTGAGAAGCCCTGAAATAAACCCAGAGCCTACAGCCAGGGCTTGAAAGACTGTCTGACAGAGGCTCGTCTGCCTCAAATCATTGCTCATTCCTAAAGTGGGGATTGCATGGGAATCCACCCTGAGTCAGGAGCTTAGCCTCCAGACCCTTCCAGGGATTATCCTAGGTGGAGGTAGGGAAACCCAGGCAGAGTCCTACTTTCTTCTTTCCTCCTACCTCCTGTCCTTCTCACTAAAGCTGGACATTTGCTTTACAGAAAACAATAATAAAGCAGGAAGAGTGGAGCGTGTTCAGTAAGTGGATGCTCTCTATTCCAGG
Source organism: Neotoma lepida (assembly GCA_001675575.1). Classification (NCBI taxonomy): domain Eukaryota; kingdom Metazoa; phylum Chordata; class Mammalia; order Rodentia; family Cricetidae; genus Neotoma; species Neotoma lepida. Next base: position 51,233 of record LZPO01076340.1, read on the forward strand.
AGCTTCTCAGAGACCCTCTGTACATCGGCCTGAAACACCCGCGTGTTCGTGGGAAGGAGTATGATGACCTACTGGATGAGTTCATGCAGGCTGTGACAGATAAGTAAGTGGACCATGCTCTCCCTTTTGAGAGCTCTTAAGAAATACGGCCAAAGTCAACCCTTGCCTTGGAAGAATTACAAGAGTCCATAGCTATATGATTTGGAGGTGGTCTGAAAATTTCACCTTGACATGTGCACTTGAAAGTCTGGAAGCCATGTGGGGTGGGCCTATCTCCAGGATAACCTTCAAAAAGGCACTATGATGTAGGGGTACTAAATATCTTGTTTCCGGGGGGAAACCCTCTTAGTCTGAGCTGCTCAGAGTAGTTTCTATGAATACAGACACTGCTCTTCTGGTGAAAAGGTGTTATCCTCCTGATAAAATGGCTTTGGAAAGCAGCTAAACATATTCATCATTACACACACACACACAGACACACACACGGTTAGGTCAGGTTAGGGGAATGTTAATAGACCAGTGTAGCAGATTCCCCAGATCCAAGCCTTCTACCTTTATGAGCGCTCCTGTCTTCTCTGGAGACCATAATGTTGGCAGCTCCACTCTCCTGCCCTGCTTATTCTGCCAGCCACCATGGCCACCCACACCCCCTGGCATGCTACCAGGAGCTCTAGTAATACCCTCCACAAGCTGGGCAAGCCAGAGCTTCTGCAATTCAGTGGACCTATGAAGACAAAACATATTTCATTCTCCCTTGAAAAGAGATAAAATCATATTGCTCTTCTATGGGATGGGAAGGATGGTGCAGAAAAAAAAAGAAAATTAATAATGGAGCACAGGGTGTGAGCAGAAGTTCGAGTAAGCTAGAGGATCAGGCATCCAATGTATACCTGGAGAAGTTTAGGACATACTACATCATGAGAAGAGAGTAGAGGCAGAATGAGGAAGGGGGGAAGAGTTGATGAGATAGACGATTCAGACTTGGGATTTTTTCAGAAAGAAGGGAGTTGAGAATGTACTCAGGGAATTACCACAATGATGTGCCAATGGTCTAGGCTGAGGAAGAAGGAAAAAAGGACATGGAGAAGTAGGAAGTAGGGAAGGGATGAGGAAATGTGTAGGATCGGTAGACCATAAGTCCTGGTGAGAACTGAGAATCGTTACACTGGGTACCAGGCAGAAGAAACTAAGTGGAAGGGAAGTGACACTCTGAACACTGCATGTCTGTAGTCAAGACTGCAGAGGAAATGCACCACTGGATGCAGTCACCAAGGAAGCTAATTCACAAGTCGGTGCATTAATAGAAGCACAGCATCTAGAACAAAGGAGGTGAGTCCCACTTCATTCTTCCCCTTTCAGACTATCTTAACACCACCTTCAAGTCCAGACAAAATGTACCTTTAAAAACAATAGCCGTGACTGTGTAGGGAAAGAAATGCTTGATTCGGTAGTGAGAGGCTCGGAGGCTACTCTGTCTGTATCAGGGTGCAGGACCACTTCTGGACATACGAAAGCTGTTCTTCCAGAAGAGAATTGGATTTGCTTCTGTATGTCCAAAGGAGAGCCAAAGGATACAGTGCCAGCAAAGGTCATTTTAGCACAAAGTTAATGCCGCAATACACTGAGTTCTGGATATGTGTTCTCTGTCGTGGAAGGAATGCTAGCATATGTTGCTTGGCATTTTGGTGGTGGTAGTATGAATGGGTTCAAGCAGCGCATGCTCTCGAATGTGTCTCCCCACTCCGTTACTCTAGTCTGACCTCTTAAGAATGCCATGTAGCTGGCAAGATAGCTACTATCATGCCCACTTTAATGGAAGAAGAGGCTGAGACCCTAAGATGACAAGGTCACTGTCTTGGCTTACAAGGTACTCACAAAGTACCTTGCAGGACTGTGAGGTGAACCCAGTGTGCCAACTCCACCTGCAGGCTGTTTCTGATAATGTTTTGTGACCTGAGCAAAGGGAATGATAGAGCCTTAGAGAGCCGAGTTTTTGTTTCCTGTTTCCAGGGCTCATCGCTTGCTTATGAGTCAGTAGTCATTCCATGATTCCCCAAAGAGAAGTCTTGCTATTCATGTGAGAAGGTTAAATAAACTAGGATGTAAGAGGCTTTTCAAATCATCATCAAAATCAATTCACAGCTCCACAATCACACAGGCAGTCCAGGGTGAACCCTCAAGGAAGGGTGTGCATCAGCCACCAGGAATGTATCCTGCAGAAGAGATGATGGATGGGTTGACAGTTCATTGTTTTGACTTTCTAGCAAGCTAGAACAGATGTTTCTGTAGATACTGTAGGTGGAAAATGGGCTGGTCTGCCCAGGTACTCTTGGGAATGTGCTAGCCCGGAGATGGAATGTCTGGCCTAAGGAGTCAGAAGCCCTGAAACCAAACACACTGGATTTTAAGAAAGAACTTTGGGAAAGTGTGACTCCTGTCTTCAATGTCCTCATCGCTGCCCAAACATCCTGCCAATAAAAGCTTCCTCTTTTCACCCTTCCCTACTAACTGAGACGTCTATAGATTCTGGGTGATAAAAGAGAGAAGGGTGGACAAGACTGCACTCTGGCTCCGTTCCTATCCCGAAGGTTGGTCACTGAGGAAGACACACCAAGGCAAAGGAATATCCAGTTAAGTCTGTGAACCACAGGGACTTGGATGTAGCTTAGTTAGTAAAGTGCTTTGCCTAGCATGCTCAGTGGTCCTGGGTTCAATCCCTATGGCTACATAAAGCAGGCACGGCAGCACGCAAGTGTAATCCCAACTTTTAGGAGGTGGACGAAGGGTAATCAGAAGTTCAAGTTTATCCTCAGCTACATAACAAGTTCTAGGCCAGTATGTATTAAAAATAAATAAATAAATAAATAAATAAATAAATAAATAAATAAATCTGTGAACCACAATAGAAAGCTGAGTGTAGTTCTCAAATCAGAGGCCCATGGGCATTCCAAGCACTAGTCATTCTGTCTGTCCTCCTCTCCTGTGTGGTAGGACTCAAAGCATCATATCTGGATACCATATCCTGGATTGGCAAGTTCTCCTCAACAATTTTTGTTTATAGTTCTTATTTATGTTGCTAACAGGGAATTCTCTAGTTTAAGATTGCACCTGGAAACGCAGCTCTGCCTGATTTAATAGATTTCTGATATTACCCGCAGCTTCAGCCTTCAGGCAGGGCAGGAAAGGAAGCCACCTCCTTTCCCATTAGCTCCACAAATTCTAAGGCTTATTTATTGGGAGGCGGGGGATTCGAGACGGGTTTCTCTATATAGCTCTGGCTGTCCTGAAACTTCTTTGTAGACCAGGCTAGCCTCAAACTTTGTAGATCTACCTGCCTCTGCCTCCAAGTGCTGGATTAAAGCTGTGCCACCATGCCCAGCCCTATTTGCACAATTCTAAATCTATGGATTCTTAAGCTGCTTGGGTTCAAGTAATAAGGAAGACACCAGATTGTAAAGACCTTTATTGTACAAAGGAAACCATCTACTTTTTTAGCTTCATGAAATGACTTTTTTGTCTCTGTCTCTCTCCCTCTCTCTGTGTGTGTCTCTCTCTCTATGTCTCTGTCTCTCTATGTGTCTATGTCTCTGTCTCTCTCTCATACACACACACAAGGTTCACAGCACAGTGGAAGTCACTATTCACCATTAATGATCTTTGCAGATAAGATATATTTATAGACACCTTTGGAATTCCCATCCCCGAAGCCAACCACTCCTTAGTCACTTCTAATACTACCTTTCAACCTTGATGTGCACCCTTGATCTTTTGGAGCCAAGCTCCTGTGCCTTGTCATACATCCCTAGTATTCTTTTAGTCTAAGTGGGACCTCCTCATCCCAGTGGCCCCTCTGTATTTCATCCTACTTGTTTCTGCCATTATGTTTGGTGGGTGACCTAAAGGTTCTAATCTAAACATCTGAAAAGCACAACTTACTATCTCCACTGTGCCCTGATCAGATTGAGAGAGAGAGCAAAGAAAGATGGATACCAGATTAGTTAGAAATTCCTGGGAAATCACAAATTTTGAGCAGTCTCAAAAAAAAAATAAACAAACAAAAAACACCACCAGACTGCTGTGACCTATAAGATCCAGACATCCTCAATTCTGTCAACCTGAAGTTAGTGAGTGGAAGGTCTTATAACGTGTGTTATAACCAGGCTTTCTTAAGAATGATACCTGGGGACTGGAGAGATGGTTCGGTGGCTAAGAGCGCTGAATTCTCTTCCAGGTCTCTGGGATTTGATTCACAGCACCCACATGGTGGCTTATAACTGTCTGTAAATCCAGTTCCTCCAGGGGATCTGACACACTTTTCTGCCTTTGTGGGCACCAGGAATGCATGCTGTCTCTTATACACATCTAGATGTGTATAAGAGACAGGAATGGGACATCTATATCACACTCCTTCCCCCCAGGACTCAAGGATCTTAGGTGAAAGGGTGGCAGAAAGAATGTAAAAGCTACAGGAGAGGACAGAAGTGTGCTCTGCAATGCTTTTTTCTGTATACAACATAGCTATCACACTCATGAACTCACCACAGCTATGGTTACCTACACAAGACCTACATAATATCAGCAGCCAATTCCAGCCTAAATGAGGAAGGGGCTCTCCAGGACCCACCCCTTACTGAGGAGCTATTAGCCGCTGATAGCTGCTGAGGGAGGAAGAATCAGTAGGGGTTTGTTTGGTTTTGTTTTTAAGCCTGTAGACACTGGTAGGTATCCCATGCGCCAATGAATCATCTCACACCTGTGAACATATACATGGGCAATACTGATTGGAGCTAGTGGGTTATCAAACAAAGGAAGAAAGTATGAAGCTAGGAAGGGAACATGTTGGGTAACTATGGGGTAAGTTAGAGGGGTGGATAGTACCATATTTCATTCCATATATGTACAAAATTCTCAACAACAGATAACATATAAAGAATAACATCTGAAACTGGCACAGTATAACTGCCACCACGTTATACTAATTAAGCCAAATCATGGGTACATACTGAGTTATCAAGGAGGAGGTAACATAAGGGTATAAATACCAGGCATGGTTCACTGGAAGCCACCAGCGAATAGACTACCACAGCCCATCATCCTGAAAGAAACAAGAAATAGGGTACCAGGAGTATAGAAGATGCTCTGAAAATGCAAGAAAAACATAAAATAATGGCATAGTTACATATATATCCAGGTAAATGTATTATATGAAATCAAAAGGCATTTTTTTTCCTAGTGTTTGCTATATTCCAGATACTAAGCCAGGCTGGTAAGTAATCTGCAAATATATAAAGATCTCTGCTCTCAGAAGAGCATGGAAAAACATGCCTGTAACCCAGCACACATGAAGATGAAGCAAGAAGATCATGAATTTAAGATCAGCCTGGGCTACATAGTAAGACCCTGTATCAAAACATCCTGATCCTGTTCTCATAAGATTGCATTCAAAACATTTCATCTGTATCTGCTGATGTTTAGAAAACTTGACCTTCTATGATTTCTTTGGCTCAGTGTTTATGTAAGTCAGTAGTTGAAGAAGAGTGAATGTTATGGTGGAAATATAAAAAGTTGTGAGCTTCCAGCCCATAAATGTTAAAGTTGAGGGAATGGTTATGGGCACCTAGGCAGAAGGAAGAAAGAAAAGAGAATATGACTCACCGCCACTACCTGAACTGTGCCCAAGTACTCGATGAAATTTAAGATTAGGCTGGGATATTGTTGGTAGATAGAGGGAAGGTTAAACACAAGGTCTCATTCCTTGTTCTAGCTTCAACTGTTTGGAATTCTTTGCTCAACAGGCAAGAGTGTTGTGGTGGCACTGTCTTCCCTGGGCAGGTAATAAGGTGTGTAGCACATATGAAATACTACACATAATACATCTCGATCTATGAGGACTCTGTGGTCTAGGCTTCTGATTTCATGAGCATTTACTCCGGCTGGTCCTGCAACTCCTACAGCTCAATAAGTCAGAGGCTAATGCAGCCTCCAGCTTATTCTCCATGTGTTCAGGATGTTGCCAAAGTTAAACCAAGTTTATCCCCCCTCCTCTCTCTCTCTGAAATGAAAACTGATTCTTCTAGTGTACAAAAATATGCTGGGTTATTCTCCCTTGGGTACATCCACCCCTCCTTCCCCACTCCCTGTCTACTGCAGAACAGAACAGAGGATCCAATAAAGTAGGTGTGAAAATGCTGAACTAACCTCCCCAACACACACACACACCTCTAACTTTCCTACTGAATCACAAGGGTACTTATACAAAACGCAGAGTTGTATTTTTGAATTTCCCTTAATAACTCTGATATAAAGAGGTCTAATTTCATTTCTGTTGATGTGATAAAATATCCTGATCAAAAGCAAGATAGGGGAGGGGGAAAAGAGTATATTTGGCTTACAAATTCCAGGTGAGAGTCCATCATTGAGAGGAAGTCAAAGGAAGTAACTCAGGCAACTAGACATATTACATCTACAGTCAAGAGCAGATGGAGAATTAGCTCATGGGTCCTTTCTCAGTCACTGCCCAGCCAGCCTCTTCCACTCTTATAAAACTTAGGGCCCCCTGATTAGGGAATAGTCCCACCAACAGTGGGCTGGGCCACAATCAAGGCAATTCCCCCACAGACATGGCCACCAGCCAATATGATCTAAATAATCCCACAACTAAGAGTCCCTTCTCAGGTAATTCTAGGTTGTGGTACGATGACAGTTGAAACTGACCAGTACTGACATAAGCAAAGAATCATCTGGATGTATATAAACCAAATTGTTAATAGTGATTACCACTACAGAATGGGATTGCCTGGAATTTTTGTTTACCAAATTACTCATTTCATCATGCTTATTTATTTATATACAGATACTTCTTTCATAATTAAAAAAAACTTTCCTTAGGAATGTCTTTGTTAGGGTTTCTATTGCTGTGAAGAGACACCATGACCACAACAACTCTTATAAAGAAAAACATTTAATGGAGTAGCTTACAGTTTCAGAGGTTTAGCCTATTATCATCATAGTGGGACATAATGGTGTGTGGGCAGACATGGTCCTGGAGAAGAAGCTGAGAGTCCTACATCTTGATCAGCAGGCAACAGGAAGTGAACTGGGTCACTGGGAGTGGCTTGAGTACATATGAGACCTCAAATCCTGTCTTCACAGTGACACACTTCCTCCAACAAGACCATACCTACTCCAACAAAGCCACACTTCCTAATAGTGCCACTCCCTATGAGCTTGTGGGGGCAATTACGTTCAAACTACCATAATGAGTTAAATACCAATTCTCACCCAGAGATCATTTCTTATTTTTTATTTCTTTCTTTCTTTGTTTGTTTATGTATTTTATGTGCATTGGTGTGTGGTCTGCACTTATGTCTGTGTGAGTGTGTCAGATCCCCTGGAACTGAAGTTAGGGACAGTTGTGAGCAGCCATGTGGGTGCTGCCAGTGCTCTTAACCCCTGAGCCATCTCCCCAGGCACCCATTTCTCATTTTTAAAAATTCTAATTAATAAGCAAGTATCTATTCACCCTCTTGGTGAACTGGATACTGGTCTAATCTAGATGCCTGTGGACAGTAAACAATTCACTTGCTCTAAGTTATCTAACATTGTCAACAACCCTAAGTTAGTCAGCTCTTCATCACTCTAGTGAAATACCAGGGATAATTATGAAGATGATAACTATTAGTTAATAGTTTTGGAGGTTCCAGTTCAACATCAGGCAGATTTACTGCTATGGGCCTCTGATGGAGGTACTGTCATGGCATGGGATATGTTGTAGAGCAAACCACTTGTCTCATGACCAGGAAGAAGAAGATGAGCCATGTCTCATAATCCCTGTGGAAGAAAAGTGCCCCATTTTCTGAGTACCTAAAATATGGTGGTTTTAAAGAAAATGACCCCAAAGGGAGTGGGACTATTAGGAGGTTTGGCCTTGTTGGAGTAGGTATGTGTCCTTTTTGGAGGAAATGTGTCACTTTGGGAATGGGTTTGAGGTCTCCTATACTCAAGCTACTCCTAGTGTCACAGACCACTTCTTGTTGCCTGCCTATCAAAATGTAGGACTCTCAGCTCCAGCACCCTATCTGCATGCCACCATGTCGCCCCATGATGATAATGGACTTAACCTCTGAAAATGTAAGCCACCCCAATTAAATATTTTCCTTTATAAGAGTTGCCATGGTCATGGTATCTCTTCACAGCAATAGAAACCCTAACTAAGACAGAAGTTGGTACCAGAGACTGGGATACTGCTGTTATAGGCCTGACTATGTGTCTGTTTGGAGGAATTTGAACTTTGGTACTTTGGGTTAGCAAAGCAAAGCAGTGCAATGCTTTAAGTGCTGCTTAATGGGCTATACTAGTAGGAGCATGGAAGACAGTGGTGCTGAGAATGATTTGAATGAACTGTGGGGGGCTGGCTCAAGAAGTTTCAGAAGAGAAGAATTTTATTATGCTTCCTAGAGATCGTTCTTGTGACATTTTGATGACGAATATGGCTGCTATTTGCCCTTGTCCAAAACGTCTGCGGGGGCTAAAGTAAAGAAATTTGGATTAATTCCATTGGCAGAGGAAATCTCAAAACAGCCTAGTATGGACCCTGTTGTATGGTTGTTGGAAGTAACTCTGATGAAGATTTATAATGAAGAGGAGCAAGCTGAGCAGGGTAAGTTACAAAATGTAAAATTTGAGGTGAAAAGGAGCACCGGGAAGTGGAATGGAGCTAAGTCCTGTGTTCAAGGAGATAAACAGATTAAGAAATGGAATAAAGGGAATGGAGAACTCAGGGAAAGATCCCACCCCGCTGAATTTCCAACTTGTGAAAGGAATTAAAGAAAAGGTTAGAGTTGGGTGTGGTGGTACAGAAGCCTCAGAAGGCAGAGGCTGGTAGATCTCTGAGTTTGAGGACAGCCTGGTCTACAGAGCAAGTTCCAGAATAGCCAAGCTTAGGCAGTGAAGGAAACTATCAAAAACAGAAAGCTGGTAAAGATGTAATTGAATTGGGGTGGCTTACATTTTCAGAGGTGTAGTCCATTATCATCACGTGACATGTTGGCATGCAGCCAGATGTGGTGCCATGTTCCAGCCCCAGAGGGCAGCAGAACTTGGCAGCTTCGACACATGGCTCTGGCTTTGGAGGTAAGGATAGAAGAAACAGCTATGGAATTGGCCTCCATGACTAAGGAAAGCTGCTGAGGCCAGGCATGTGTCAGGAATGTCCCTAGATGGAGGCCTAGAGAGGCCATTGTGTGAAGCTGTAAAGTTGAAGCCTGGATTGCCTCAGAGACCCCAAGATGCTGGAGATGCCAGAGCCATGGGATACCTGCCAAAGAGAGCTGCTAACAGGGAGTGGAACAAGTCCAAGAGAAAGAAGTGTGTTGCTGTCAACAAAGCTGAAAGGAGATGGAGATCTGAAGAGCATCAGACTCTTTCAACATCAGACATGGAGATGCCGAATTTGGAGTTGCCCAGCTGAATTTTGGTCTTGCTTTGGTCCAGTATTTCCTCACTATGTTCCCTTCCCTACATTTTGGAACAGTAATGTATATCCTGGGCCATTATATGTTGGAAGTATGTGATCTGTTTTTTGATTTTGATTT
>LZPO01076340.1:60850-71702 GCA_001675575.1 Neotoma lepida
TGGTTTTTCGAGACAGGGTTTCTCTGTGTAGCTTTGGCGCCTTTCCTGGAACTCACTCTTGTAGTCCAGGCTGGCCTTGAACTCACAGAGATCCGCCTGCCTCTGCCTCCTGAGTGCTGGGATTAAAGGCGTGCGCTACCACCGCACAGCCAATTTTGATTTTTATAGGTGATTACAGTTAAGAGATTGTGTGAGACTCAGAAAAGACTTTAAACTTTAGACTTTTAAATAAGTTTGAGACTATTATAGACCATGAGGACTTTTGAAGTAGGACTGAATGCATTTTTGCATTATGATATGGTTTTAAGCCCTTGGGGGACAGGGAGTGGATTGTGGTGGTTTGAAAAAAAGTGGCCCCCAAAAGGAGTGACACTATTAGGAGGTTTGGCTTTGTTGGAGTAGGTGTAGCCTTGTTGGAGGAAGTGTGTCACTGTGGGGTTAGGCTTTGAGGTTTCCTATGCTCAAGCTACTCCTGGTGTTACTGACCACTTTCTGCTGCCTGCCTATCAAGATGTAGGACTCTCAGCTCCAGCACCATGTCTGGCTGCACACATCCATGTCATGTGATGATAATGGACTAAACCTCTCAAAATGTAAACCCACCCCAATTAAATGTTTCATGGTTTCTCTTCACAGCAATAGAAACCCTAACTAAGATAGTCCCCATCTCCTAATGGTCACTTCCTAGCAGTGCCACTCTGGACACTAGGCCCTTAATCCATGGGTGATGTTCATAGAAACTATATCAGACTCTAGTAACTAGGTGTATTATTCTCTTATATCACTAAAATATAAGTCCCAGTGAGGGACCGTCATCTTTTCCATCTACTGCTCTAGCTCAGACATCTGAAACAATGCTGACTGCAACATGGATTATCAGATGAGAGACCTGAGGCCCAGGAAGTTAAGGAAAGCTCAAGATTACACCTCCACTTAACAGCAGAGCTGCATTGTGAACATAGACGGTCTAACTGCAGAATTCACTTTCTAATTGGATATTTTCTATTGCTGTGCCATCACATGAAAGAAAAGATAGCCAACATTCTCCAGACAAGTAAACAAAGAAAATAAATGAGAGGGAAATCTTATTAAAGCAATTCTACTTAGCTTACTCCTATTTTCTTTGTCTTATTCAAGGGCAAGGTTAGTGCCTACCAGAAGGGCACTGTAGAGGGACTAGACAGTCTCTATTCTAGACACTCTCTAGCTCCCAATGGTGAATGTGCATCCTCTTACTTCACCCAGGCTAGTCATGTGATTCTTCCTGGTTTCTTCTTCTAGGTGACAGTTGTCCAGTTGCCCCATCACTCACCAGAATTGAGCCACCCCCATAGCTCTCATCAAACCTCAAACCTCACCAGTCCAACCTAACCCCAAGAGGGAAGATGAGGCATGTGTGCTCCCGGCTTCTCATGGTAGTTTTTAAAGCAACATAACCAAGGGAAAGCCCCTTAGCCTCTGGCATCCAGACCGCAATGAAAGTGTAAGGATTGTGGTTTCAATTTCAAATATTGTAGAAAGAACACTGATTGTCTCTAAGCTCTCATTGTAACATTTAAAGATGGTCTTCACACACTGTGTGCTGACAGTCTCCAAATACAGTCTTGTTTCGAGCTTTATCATCTTCTATCCCAAGATCAGCTGCCATAACTCCTAGTGGAGCATAGCTAGTTCTCCGTGAGAGGTTCTGGCTGAGGAAGACCAATATATGATTGTATCATGGATTGTAGTGGCCCTGAACAAAGATATACAAATAGTCAGAGAGGCTTTGTGGAGGATATCAGTGGCCTCATGACAACTGGAACACACAGCCTATGGGAAAATGGGATCTGTTATCTGTGAAGCTTCAGGTGGTTGAGAGAAAAGGATGTCTGATTTATGAACAAGAGTTTGTGGAGTGAGTTGCTGTGACTTATAAGGGAAAAAAAAAAAGCTCAGGAGTGACCTCTGACCTTTGAGAGGTTGAAATATCAGCAGTCAGCCTCCACCCTCTTCCTAGATCTGAGATTATTGATGCCTTGTGTGATTGCCTAGGAACTGAGAAAAACAGGGAAATTCAGGAGGAAATCCAACTGTTCATGGGTGTTTTCTGTCTGGCCTGGATTTGCCCCCTCATAATAACTGAGGAGTGGCCACATTATCCTGAGATGTTTGCTGAAAACTGTTGTTTCCTGAGACTGTCTTGAGAGTTGATGGGATTTCCCCCCAGTGAGGTCAGAATGTCATGCAAGGAGCCCACTAGTCTGGATTCCAGGCAGGCACATGAGGGGCTTTCCCAGCCTGGGATATGGGAAGGAAAAGGTCTCTGAGGTCCTCCCTCACACTCCAGGCTGGAATCCCATCCACTAGTCCTCACCAAATGGAACCACAGTGACCACAAAATCGCCTCCAGTGACCAGCCACCTCAGTCAGTCCCGTATTTGAAATTTCTACCTTATGTAGCACTAGAATCTGGGTCTCTCTTTCTTCTGCCCATTAGCTCTGCACAAAATAAGTTCAGCTTGACTCCCAGCCCACAGAACGGTCTTTCACATGCCTGAAGATGTTCACTGTGCCTCGTTCCACCTTGCCTTCTCTTTTTTAGGCTCAGTGGACCCACTATCCAATCTATGATATCCTGCTTCCTTGCCTGTGGGTTAGTTTCCCTGGCATCCTTGTGGATCCCTCTTCAACCTCTGCCTCCCCATGACTTCTCCAACAGTCACCCCCTCAAATATGTCTGCGGGTGAATTGTGGTGAGACAGCTAATGTCTGCTCCATAACTGACCATATCTTCACACTTCAGCTGGCCTAGCTCCTCCCTCTGCCTAGTGTCTTAGGATCTCCCCATCCTCTCCTCCTTAGTTTCATCCCTCATTCCCTATCTCTCCCCTCCCCTCCAATCTAGCTCATTTATCACCTGTGTACACTTCCAATCTCTTCACAAATCTATCCTTCAGTCTTGCAGCACCTGGTGGTTGCCCCACCACACCCACTTTGAAGCCAAACTTCTTAAAATGCATTATCATTGACGTTCCTCTTCCGTTTTCCACATTAACCCTATGCATTGTGGTTCCCTTCACCACTCCGTTGAAGGCAGTTGTCTGCAGAGCTCACCAGTGTTTTCAAACAGTGACTCAGTGGACACTCTGGATCTGTTTTACTTGACAGCAGCAAGTGGCACTCCTGATCCCAGCCTGTCACATGGGTCCTGTAGCAACTGCCCTGTAGGCTCCTACTTCTGTGCTTCCCCTGGTCACTGTCCTTGCTGACCTCTTCTGCGCCTCTTTCTGATCTTATGTGTGTCCTGGGATTTTGTTCTCAGCTTTGCTCCCTGCCTGCTGTATAGATACTTTCCTTAGGACCATCGTTCAGTCCTATGATTTCAACCCTTCACACTACCCCAGTTGAATGCTTCTCCCTCCTGAACCTCATGTACAGCTCCCTGCTTCATAGACAACTGCATTCAAATGCCACACAGAACCCCAGGCTCAACTGTCTAATGTAGTAGGTTTAGCTCTTTTTCCTCATCCCTTACCTCAAAGAGTCCCCTTCTTACAGGGCTCCTCTCTCCTCATCTTCTGCATCTGCCCTGTTATCAAATCCATTTTCATCAGTACCTATAGTGTGTCAAGACTTTATATGCATGATCTCATTTAACATTCATAATGGGACCTATAAAGACATGTCATCATCCCTCTGCCTTGCAGGTGAAGACAGAAACCATGTCAAATTGCTTATCTATGGTTGTACATATAGTAAGTGATGGAGCCAAACTCTTGATGTCAAAACTCTCACTAGTCCCCCATAATATGCCTTCCTTGTGATTTATTGTTTTTACTTCCTGAACATCTTTTCCTCAATTCCTTTTCCCCCTCCATATCCCCATTGTCACACATTAATTCCTTACCATCTCCCACTGTGCAGAACTTGTGTGTCAGTGTGCCCTCACAGCTATCCATCCATCATCTACTCTGCTGCAAGAATGAACTTCCTGAAACACAAGTCAGCTTCCTGCCCATGCTCCTCTGTCTTCTTTAGGCTTACTATTGCTGTGATGAAACACCATGACCAAAACAGCTCAGGAAGAAAAGGTTTATTCAGCTTATGCTTCCACATCACTCACTGTTCATTATCAAAGGAAGTCAAGACAGGGACTCAAACAGGGCAGGAACCAGGAGTCAGGAGCTGATGCAGAAGCTATGAGGTTATGCTGCTTACTGGCTTGCTCTTCGTGGCTTGTTCAGCCTGCTTTTTTAGAACCTAAACCCACTAGCCCAGGGCTGGTCCCACCCACCATGGGCGGGGCATTCACACATCAATAACTAATTAGGAAACTGCCTAATAGGCTTGCCTGCAGCCAGATCTTATAAAGGCAGTGTCTCAGTTGAGTTCCCCTCCTCCTTTCCCAGTGATTCTAGACTGTGTCAGGTTGACACAAAACCAGCCAGCACAGGCTCGGTGGGCCTCTGCTCTCCTGAAGAATGTTTGGCTCTTTGTAAATTCACTTTAAGGTGTGAGACTGGATTCTACCCAGCCTCATCTTCCCCAAACTCATCCTTTTTTCCTCCCCTCTCCCAAAGTCAAGCTCTATGCATTTCCTGTAAATCCAGGAGGATTTTCCACCCCCTTCTAAGTGTGTATATTGCTCCCTCTGCCTAAGACCTCTCTCCTCCCCCATCCACACCCACACAGTCTGTCTGGGAACCTTTGCTCTTCCTCTAAGCCCCAACTCTGAGTCCTTGCTCTTTGGGAGCCTTACTGCCTTCCCCCAAAAAACAGAATTGCCTGCCCTCCTCAAGTTTTGCATGTGTCTGCACAAACCTTTGTTATTGCCTTTCTGTGATGCAATTACTTTTCCATTTTCTAGTGCCCCATGTAAGATCTTTGCATTCTAACAGGTTCCATTGCTCATAGCAGATATTAAGACTAGCTTGTGAAATTGAAATGTTTAAATTATATTACATTTATTTATTTGAGAGGAGACTGTGATGTGGCATACATGTGGAGGTCAGAGGACAATAGGTAGAAGTCAGCCCTTGGAGAATTCTGTGGAATAGGGGGAGAAGGGGTTGTAGAACCCAGAGGGGTCAAGGACACCATAAGAAAACAGCCTACAGAATCAACTAAACAGGGCTCATAGGGGTTCACAGAAATCGAACTGATAATCAGAGAGCCTGCATGGGTCTGATCTAGGTCCTCTGCATATATTTTACAGTTGTGTAGCTTGGTGTTCTTGTGGGACAGCTAACAGTGGCAGTGGGGGCTGTCTCTGACTCTTTTGCCTACTCTTGGAACCCTTTTCCTCCTACTAGGTTGTCTTGTCCAGCCTTGCTATGAGGAGATGTGCCTAGTCTTATTGTAACTTGATATGTATGACATGCTTGGTTGATACCCCTGGGAGGCCTGACCTTTTCTGAATGGAAATGGAGGAGTGGATCTGGGGATAGAGCAGATGGGGAGGAGGGACTGGGAGGACTGGAGGGAGAGGAAACTGTAATCAGGATGTAATATATGAGAAAAGAATTTTTTAGAAATTCCTTGACTATAAGAGGGGAGAGGGAGAGAGAGAGAAGAAGGAGAAGGAGAAGGGGAAAAAGAAAAGGAAAAGAAGAAGAAAGAAGGAAGAAGAAGAAGAGAAGAAGAAGAAGAAGAAGAAGAAGAAGAAGAAGAAGAAGAAGAAGAAGAAGAAGAAGAAGAAGAAGAAGAAGAAGAAGAGGCAGAAGCATCTCAACTCTCTCCTTCCACTGAGTGGATTTGGGGGATTAAACTCAGGTTATCAGTCTTGATGGCGAGCCCCTTTATCCACTGAGCCACTTCACAAGCCCCGAAGTGAATTTTTATATCATACTTAGTGTATAGTTGCAGGCATAAAGGATACCTTGCCCATTATAGTACTCAAATTAGAACAAAATTTTAATAAATGCCATACAATGTGGCTTATGTTACAATGGATAGGAACAATGTATAGTAGTTAGAAAGAAAATGGCCCCCAAAGGGAGTGGCACTAACGGGGATGGGGCCTTGTTGGAGTAGCTGTGGTCTTAATATAGGAAGTGTCATTGTGGAGGCAGGCTTTGAGGGCTCAGATACGCTCAAGCCACACCCAGTGTGACAATCCACTTCCTGTTGCCTGCACATCATCAGGTAACAGCTACCTCTGCAGCACCATGTCTGCCTGCATGCTGCCATGTCCCGCCATGATAATAATGGACTGAACCTCTAAACTGTAAGCGAGCTACTACAATGAAATGTTTTCTTTGTAAGAGTTGCCATGGTCTTGGTGTCTCTTCACGGCAATAGAAACCCTAACTAAGACAAACAGTAGATCATATGATTCCCTTAAGAGAAAAGAAGTCACACTATCCTAAAAGACAGGTCAGGGAGAGCTCCTGAAAGGAAATGGTGTTAGAGACAGGCCCTACAGTTTAAATAGGAGTTGGCCCAGGCATACAGAAACCTAGGCAGAGAGAACCATCAGTTGAAGCAAAGTCGTATACAATGGTCCCCAGTGGTTTGGAAGCAACAACATGTGCCCAGAGTGTCTGGATGCACGAGTGTCTACTAAGCAATTAGACTAAGGCCAAAGTGAACACACCTATGGACGTGAACCTGACTCCCGAAGACAGAGGAAGCCTCTTAAGACGGTTTTTTGTTGTTGTTTTGGTTTGTTTGTATGTTTATTTGTTTGAGATAGGGTGTCTCTGTGTAACCCTGGATGTCGATAGAACTCTGTAGACCAGGCTGGTCTTGAATTCAGAGATCCTCCTGCCTCTGTCTCCCAAGTGCTAGGATTAAAGGCATACGCCACCACCACCTGGCAAGAGGAATTCTAAATTTTTTTATATTTTGAGAACTTCATGACCATACCTGAATCACTTCCACCCCTCCCTTGCCCCTCTGGCTCCTCCTGTACCTCCACACCAAATCCATGAGCTCTTTCTCTTTAATTATTGTTATTACATGTGACTAAGTGGCCTGTGGAGAATGGGTGGGGGAGGGGAGCCGACATAGAGGAGGTAAGAGCAGTCATTGGAGAGTCCTAGCCAGGGACAGCAATGCAGTCATTCCGGACAGAGATGACTTTATCCTGAATCCCCAGCCCCAAATGCACAAAGTTGTTTGTGCAGGAACCACGTCCCTCAAAGTGCACTCCGCCTCAGGTAGGAGATGGAGGAACACATCGAGGTGAAGTCTATGGCCAAATAAGTTTAGAAACTGCTGGGTTAAGCCCTTTTCATCATGCATAACTTTGCAAAGCTTTTCATGTACACCATGGCTGGTCCATGTAATATAAAGAGTTATCCAAACCTATTTTACTAGGGAAGTTTATCTGAGAGCATTTCAAGGGCATACAGTTTAATGGAACGTGTAAAATTTTTTAAAGACCTAGAGTTTCATGATTCTGCCAGTTCTAGTTTCTGAAAGAAAAGAAATAATTTTCCATGAGGTGATGACTGATAGTTTCTCTGGGCACTAGGCCATGGGAGACGTGCATGTGGTTTTCACAGGGAAAACAGACAGACTCCCTGGGGAATATGAGTCTTGGCTTTTAGTCCTTGGATTCGGATGCAGGCTGAGCAAGCTCACCTGTTCCTTCCAGCTCCCTCACCTTTAAATGAAAGAGGTCAGACCAGGTGTTTGAAAGAATGACAGGCTCAGATCGCTAGAACAGAGATGGTCTGCAGCCTCTGGAATGTTCTGCCCTCACCAGCACCCTGTGCCTCTGGTCAGTCTATGAGGGGAAGAGCCTCAGGTGGTCCTATCCCAGGGAGGCTTGGCCTCAGTGGTGCCCAACTCTGTTGGCCTTGGCCTAGGTCTCCTTAACCTGTCTCATAGACACAGGTCACCATTTACAGCCTGTGGGAGAATTCATCCTGTACCTATAAGAGAGCCCTAGCCCTGGAATGAAATGACTTCTTTGACAGGTCAAAGAGCACCTCCCAGATGCACCCCAAAGTGGAGAAGTCTGGGAGTCCCCATTTGTCTTGGGAGGGCCTCTTTGTCCAAGGCAGGATTTTTCTGTGGGAGGAGAGTCAAATGTTCCTTTGCTGCTGCCAGGGCTTCAAGGTGAAGAGTTCAAAGGGACAAATGGGAACAGATAAGCAGGAGCCTCTCGAGTCAGGGTGTCTTCTGGCAAGGCAAGACTAAAGGGCATCAGTACACAGGCTGCTCTAAGACTGGGAGAAAGCCCATAGTTAAGGGCTCTGAGCAGGACCTAGACAGGAGGAGACTGGGTTGTCCTTCTGAGGTTACGCCTGAATGATGGCCACCTGCTGGTCTGCCTGTGTAAGTACAGAAAGGACCCCAAGACTGAATCTCCAGATTTCCTGTCATGCTTAACCCCTACTAGGAACTCTGAAGGACCCCCGTCTCCTGCCTTCCCCACCTCGTCTTAAAGAGGTATCTGAGGGAAATGCACAGATGTCAAATCCAACCTCAAGCAGTAAGTAAGCTATGCCCACTTCTAACGGCCTCAGATCAGGGAACTGTGAACCAAAGAGAAAGAGGACTCAGGCAAGACTCAGTGCTTGTCAGAGACAACGGAAGAAAACTATTTTTCTGACTTCCTGTTTAGTGTTTTCTGTACCATGTATTATTCCAACTGAGAAAGAAGTCAAGCTCCGATACCTATTGAGTTCTATCTTTTAAAAATCTGGGTTGCTTTTGACACAAAACTGAAGTACAGCCAGGACAGAGCCACTCAGGATTCCTTCTCTGGAAGCAGTGTGTGCATGGTAAGGTAGTGTGAAGGCTGAGAGAGTGTGATCCAAAGCTTGGTGTGCTGCTGAGCTGCTGATGCCCCTCAGAGGTCAACTATTTTGTTTTCATTGTTCTTGGAATTTTATAAGTATTTAATTGATAATTAACATTTGAATTTATGTTTCAGTAAAAGCCTGTGTTTGACTGTACATGAATGAATTGAGAGCCATGTCTTTCACCTTATCTGTTTAGATTTCCATGTTGAACTTTTGGTTTTGTTCTTAACTAGGTGGTAACAGTTGAACAAATTAGGAGGTAAATTCACAACACTAAAATCCCACCAATTCTTTCATGTACTACTCTTTTCCTAAAATGTTGATTGACAGTATTGGCTCATCACAGGTTTTCATAAATTTGGATAGATAGAAGAATACTGGGTGGGTGGATGGATGGATTGACGGATGGGTGGGTGGTTCCCAATTCATACTGGGTTAGTTTGACAGAAGCCATAGAGGAGAGGCTAACGGATTAGGATAACACCACTGAAGGCTCCCAGGTCACGAAGGAGAGAAAGAGCAGATACAGTAGAAGCGAAGGAGGGTAGAAATGGCAGGAGGAGCTTTAGTCAGAGGCTGGAAGGGGACAGTGTATAAACTGTCTGACTGGGGCTGTTCCTGGACCAGGGAACACCCTTGGGATTGTATGTCCACAGAAGGGCAGGTTGGAGAAGGTTCAGAAGTGCTAGAAACTGTCAGGTTATTAGGTCCATGTGGCTTTTTATGCAATTCCAAGTTGGAATTTCTTGTATAAAATTAAATGAAACATGAAACAGAAATACACTGAACAAAGGTATTTATAATTTTTGCCTTATTTTTACCTTAGCAAATGGATGGGAGTATTGCTTCAAGGTCAAGTGTGTGAGTGTATATTAGTATGTGATGGAAAGATACACACACATCTCTTGGTTTGTTGTCTAAGCTTTTTAGAATTTTAGCCCCAGGCTAGTTGGAAAACAACACTGAAAGTCTTATGTATAGTAAAATGTCAAGACATTCTGTTCTCTACTCCCAGTCCAAATACTTGCAATTCATAACCTGAACAACAAAAAAAAATCACAGTAAATTTTAGCTTGACAGACATGACATTATATTTATGAGTAGGTGGTTTTATTTATTATTTCTATTCATAGTGCAATTGTCCTTCAGTGTCCAAGGGAGATTTGTTGTGGAATTCCTTATGGATAACAAAACTGTGGATGGTCAAGACACTTCTGTAATATAATCTACATACATTGTCCTATATAATTATTAGTTGTATATTACTTATGATACCTAATACATTATAAATGTTGCATGTAAAATGCTTTGCACTCTTTAGTAACTAATGACGAGAAAAGAGTCTATATATATTGGGTCTTCTTAGACATTTTCAGCATGGGATTGATTGAATCCATAATGTAGAATCTACAGATGTGGAGGGCTAACATATTATCAGGCACCGATGTGTTGGGTACTGTACAGTGCTGCTTGTTAAGAGAGTATAAACTATAGACTGCATTACAGAGAGAAATTATGGAACTACTTCCTAAGAACTAGAAAGACGTGCAAGCTGTATTAATTATACACAGAGATAGCAACATGGAATGTTGATAATCATACCTAATAACACAGGGGAACTCAAAGAGAAACTGGTTGTAGCCCTCTCTACTGCTGTCCCATTGAGCTACACATGGACAAACCATTAAGTCTTCTGAGGATCACACTGAAGCCCAGGGCCGGTGTTGTGCACTTTTCCATCATCCAACCTAATCCCTCACACCTGAATCTTCTCCCCTTTTCTAGAGTCCTCTGGAGCTAGACCTGTGATTTTAAAAGTCTCCTACATCCCATTGCTCTGACTGCTCCCTGGCCTGGCCTGGTTGAAATGTAGCTTTCCTCTGGGGCCACTGCTTCCCCTACAGCCTTCTGTGTTGTCTCTCATACTTGGGATTTTATTACAACTCCATTTCAAACCAGTTGTGACTAGTCCTCCCTCAAAAACTCATATAGAAGGAAAAGAAGCCTGGGGGATGGGTTAAAAGGCACAGAGAGCCCTAACCACCTCATCAGTACTTAATCGTCAGTACTTATTCTGTGAGTGTGATTAAGAATTGTGACCAGAGGGCCAGGTG
>LZPO01076341.1:0-16116 GCA_001675575.1 Neotoma lepida
CTCAAAAAATATCATGGAACAGATTGCTCTGTGGGAATATAGGCAAGACCAAGAACAATAAGGCTAAAAGTAGGGAGAGCAGTAGGTGTTGACAATTTTTAGTTCCTCTAAGTGACTTTATTACCTTATTTAGCTCTTCCTTTGATGGTCAGATTTGCTCCCTTTTCCATATCAAGGAAGTCCAGGCACAGGGGCTGAGTCATTTTCCCAAGATGGCTTAGCTTCAGAGAGTCAGTGAACTCGTGCCTCAGCCTTTTGGAAACTGTAGAACCGGAGCCAGACATTAAGGAGGGAAATGTGGCCCAGATCAGATGGTCTGCATTCCTAGTCCCAGGAACTTCATGAATGAAGGTCTAGAGGTTGGAGTTACTAGGATTTCTCTGGATGAATATGGAAATTGGCTTCATTTGAGCAGGTTTTGTGTGGAGGACAATGGGAAATAAAGATACACAGGTAAGATGGAATGAGTACTTCTGCCTTGAGGGTTGTTTGCAGAGGAAAACACAAAGATTTCCAGATCAAAGCATCAGTGTTACCATGGAAACAGAATAGAAAGCGACCTAACGTCATTTGGTGAAAGTCATTGGTCTGTGTTAGTTCTGAGTACAGACTTGTGGGTAGAAGTTACAGAAGAGCAGATACCGGTTCTGCAGAACTTTCTTGAAGGACTATTTACTGCAACTGAGACCAGAGCTGGTTTAAAACTGCATTCCCAGTTAGACAGGACAGTGACCACCTGTGGGAGCTGTCACTGCAGCAGCCCCTTCCTTGCTTGGGAAAGATCTTTAGGTTTGAAATTGATTACAAGAGAACCTGTATCTTCGATCTCCTTGAAAGCACACCAGAGCCTCTTTGGATAAAGCAGGCTAGGAGGATGAAGCTGGCTAGGAGCCCATCTCTCGTCCTTCCCTTCTCCTGCTGGGGGGCTAAATCACATCTATGGATACAGAAACGATAGCTTTCACCTTAAAGGAAAGAAAAGATAGTTCATTCTAGAGCTAAATTTGAGTGATCATGGCTCTGTAACATAGATTTAGGTCACTCCAAATTCCATGTTCCAATGTGGAAGCAATCCCATAAAGTTTTGTAGTTTTACAGAATCAAGAAAATCGCAAGTCAAGGTGAGTTTAAAATGCATTGATGGGTACATCAGAGAGGTGCTTACAGAGAGATGGGGGAAGCCTTTCCATAGGCCTCATATCTGATGGCATTCCTTTTTTACATTATTTATTTTTATTTTATATTTTATGTGCATTCCTGGTTTTTCCTGCTTTTATGTCCATATGAGGGTGCTGGATCCCCTGAAACTGGAGTTACAGACAGTTGTGAGCTGCCATGTGGGTGCTGGGTATTGAACCCGGGTCCTTTGGAAGAGTAGCCAGTGCTCTTAACCTCTGAGCCATCTCCCCAGCCCCGTCTTAGAAGGTAGTATACTGCTATATTAATATATTTTTAAAAGTTTTTATTGATTAGTCACAGATATTAGTTCTGACTCAGAGGGGCAAGGTTGACTATTACGGAGGCTAAAGCTAGCTCACGGTAAACTACTTGGTCCTGGACCTGCAACATTCCAACCTCCTTATATTACTGAAGTTCTATTCAGTGGATCAGTCTCTCCATACACCGCTTCTTACCAGGAATTCTTGTTCACACATCTGTGGATAACTTTAGGAAATAAAGTTGAACTACTTGGGGTGAAGTTTTGGAGCCAATGGAGTTTATATTTAATGGCAGTTCATGGTAGGAGGAAGAGAATGACGGACTCCAGCAAGTATAGACAGAGATGGTAACCACTGTGACAGAGAGGAGCAGACATTTCTTCCCAGTATGGTCAGAGAAGACAGGAGCAGATTAAAGAGGAGGATAGAGGGAGGGAATACTAGGCCCAGAGCTTGTTTGTGTGTGAAATGAGAGAGAGCCCTGCAAGCAAACGTCACACTGACTCTCTGAGATTCAAAGGTGCCATCATTCACTCCAGAACAACTTTGGAAGCCTTGGAGGCGGGCCTTCTCTAAGACAGAAATTCTCTGACATGAAAAGAAAGAAAAGGAAGTGAAGAATGAGATAAGGAGAAAGGTCAAAAGGGAACTGCAGTCTGAGCTGGGGAGGAGTCAAGTAAAGATGGCCTTGCTCCAGGGAAGGGAAGGGAAAGACAGGCTGGAGGCTGTACCACCGCTTTTGTTCTCTGTGGTGCTGTGACTGCTGTGGTGGCCTGTGCACCCTCCGACATTCAGTTCCTTGGCTTTGTTTATGAAGCTCAGCCTGGACCGTTTGATAACAGAGCCCTGGAGATGCCCTTAGATTTGATGTCCTCACATTGACTTTAGAAGAGCATTTTGGGATAGGAGGTGGGTCAGGGTGGGAAATGTTCTTATGGCCATTCCATTGGGCCCTACGAGGACAGATCCAGACAAAGTGCTTTAGCACAGGGTTGAGGCAGAAGGGACTTGGAGCAGAGGAGTAAGATGCTTCTGCCACCAGCTCCTCTGCTACTTTATTTCTGGTCCACTCTAAGCCCATCTAGCAACCAAAGCAGGATGTTTCACTGTTGTAAGCATGGCCACCGCTTGCCCTTTAAACTCTCTGTTGTGCAATTTCCTTTTGCTTAAAAATCCTTTAAGCTCGACACCAGGTCTTAGATTCTGTAATTGCAGACGATGTCTTTGAGCATAAATATTTGGCAGGGTTAATGCACAGTTTAGGGAATCTGCCTGAGCATGGTTTGTTTGTTTGGTTTTGTTGGAGTGAGGCAAGAGACTTAGAAACCATGGTAGTCACAGGTATTAATTTGTAAGAGAGCTTCTATCTAACATGAGGCTCAGGACTCACTGGGCTAGAGTGAGGTATTGTTGAGACAAGGCAGGAGTGGGCCATTAGAGGTGACCAGAACAGGCCATCTGTCACTTACACTGTCTATGTGCATGTTCATAGACACAGTTTGGAATCCTTGGGTTTATAATGTAATTTGGTTTTTTTTAATGTTTGTATTTTATTATTTATTTGTGTGTCTGTGCACATGCCCACACATGCACAGTGTATAGTGGAGGTCAGAGAACATCCTAGGGGTGTGTGGTCTCTCTACCATGTGGGTCCCAGGGATTGAACTCAGGTCATCAGGCTTAGCAGCAAATGCCCTTATCTGCTGAGCCATCTTGCTGTCCCAGTCTAGCTTTTAATACCCCCATTTCTAATTATTTCAAAACTTTTGACTGAGTTCTTGAAGAAACATCTCTTTTGAGATCATTTGTTCCACACCCTCAAAGGAGACTTGTCAGGGAGATATACGGCCCATTATGCTGCACATGTTACCATCTTGTCCCTCTGGAGTGACAGGAGCAGCAAAGAGAGTTTGCCCAGAGTGGTGGTAAGACAAATTCCAAATAGTCTCTCAATAACCATTGGCTGAAAGTTCTGCCTCAGGCCGGACACCAGGTAGGCAGAGAGAAGCAGGGTTCCACCCCAGTCCATCACTCTTCCACCCAGATCCGTCTTGATCTCCATTGGGATGAACGCAGAAGACAGAGACTGTCTTCACATTTGAGCATGCTGCACAGGCCAAGGCTTAGCTCAGCTCCTGTATCTCACCAGGCTAATTGGAGCCTGATATTGGAAAATGAATTTACTGAGTCATAATTTTCTCTTACAAGAAGTGACAGAAGTATCACTTGCCACCAGTTAAACTGTAGATCATGTGAAACACTTAGAAGTCTCTGTTGCAAAGTCAGAATCATTCAATTTTTGAACAATGCAAACATGACTGATTTATTACTTAATAAGAAATCTAGAAATAGAATAATTTTTTTTNAAAAAGGAAACAAAAGAAGATCATACTGAAGCAGTTCTTCCTTTCCTTTCTTTAGAGACCCGTACTTAGTTCCTCAGGGAGGAATTGAGGACATGAAGTGGTGTAATAGAACGTGGAACATGACTGGGGAGGAGAAAATGGAGCAGGGGCTATTGAGAGAGCCATGGAGAAAGGATGGTGCCATGGGGAGGTGGGCACCCACAGCAGTGTCAGGGGATTCAGGGTGTCGTGAATGGAGGCATGGCGCACGCCTTTAATCCCAGCACTCGAGAGGTAGAGGCAGGCAGATCTCTGTGAGTTTGAGGCCAGCCTGGTCTACACAGAGAGTTCCAGGACAGCCAGGGCTACATAGAGAAACTCTATCTCAAACAGAACAAAACAAAACAACAACAAAAAAGGAAGACATTGTCCTCCCTGTTGGGTGCCAGAGTATAGAGCTGAGGGGAAGGGACTTGAGAAAGGGCCAGTGGATTTGGGAAGCAGTTTTATTGGTGACCTATGATGGTAGCGGGTGTTATTTGATAATAAATGCTTTGTCTAGATTCATCTCCTTTAAGCTTTCATCCCGTGGTGTGGTACCCATTACTGTTCTCAGCACACAGATGTCTGCAATGCCTTAAGAAGAGATTAAAGGGTTAAATTCAGCCTGCAAACTAGTGAGAAGCAGAGGAGCCAAGCTTGGTCTGACTCCAGAGTCCTCTTAGCCAGTCCTCTGGGGGCTTCGTTCTGCCAATGGAGGCGAGGCAGGATGGTAGGGCCTTTTCAAGGGTGCTCATGGGGAGCAGAGTTAGCAAAAGCAGCCATTTGTTGAGATGTTTGACTATAAAGGAAGGAAAACTGATAAGTTCCCTCCCCCTGTCCCTGAAAGGACAAGGCTTTTATTGGAATTTACAAGGGGAAAATACAAGATGCTGAGGGAGGAGGGGGTAAAATGATTGCCCAGTGGGCCTACCCTGGGCCCTTCCAGATATTTGACCTTTGGTAGAGAGGGTAACCCCCACAGTGAATTTGTTTTGTTTTATTAATCTGAGCTGAGCATCAAGGTGATGCCCTTAAAACCATAATAGTCATGGGATCCTGTGGAGTTTGATCCTGACTCCCCAGTGTGACCAACTGATAAGAATGCCTCATATGTCTTAGAATGCCAAGCCCTCCTGACTTTACCACTCCCACAATCCTCCTCTGCTTGCAGCCCTGTCTTCACTCTCCTCCTCCAGCCTTTTCTTCCATTTTGGATTCCTCAGGAGTTGTCTTATGTGGCTTTTGTTGGGCTTTTTGCTGTCATTGAAACACGGGTAGTCTTACTGGAAGGAAGTATGCTCATCAAAGTCCCCGGAGTCACGTGTACCTGAGGACTGGCTTTCCTTGATTGGCTGGTACTCTCAGGGAGTGGAAGGTTCAAGTACACTTGAACAAAGAAGAGATGCAGAGCTCAAACAAGGAACCAATGTATTCTCCTTTCGCCAGTGCCATTATGTAGCTTTTGGGGCTGGGTGGAGTTTTAGACCCAAGAAGGACATTTATGTGGAGCTGTGGAGGTGGGATTGCCTGCCTGGTGATGGGCCAGTGAGAGGAAGCTNCAGCTGAGGTTGGGGTCCGTGTTCTCATCAAAGCACCAGTGCAGTGTGTACCCCACCACAGAGTGTACCTGAATGCTCACCACCTTCCTCAGTGCTCCCATTGCTGGCTGATCATGGAGGCAGAGTTTGTCCTAAGAAGTGATTGCAACAGCAGGGACATGGCTTCTTCCTCCGAGAGAATCCAGGAGCTGGTCCCTCTGCATCCTCCCTCAGAGGAGGAAGTCTCGGGACCCATGCAGCACAGGACTTATATAGTGCTGCAGCTCTACTCCACCACAGAGCTATCCTCTGCAGCTGCAGGTATTTCCTGAAGGCCAGCCAGATGTGCTGAGAACATTTCCTTGAAGGAAAATCAAAGAAACCGAATAGCTGGCTTCTTTAATGTCAGGCTAATTTAGAGAGGCAGGGGACGCATTTGGGACATGACGTGAATGACTAACCCCAGGATTCAGCAAATTAGACAGGGGGAGAATTGAAGCTAAGAAAAGGGAGGGAAAGGAAGTGTTCTCAATTCTTTTTTCTTTTCTTCTTCCTAGCAAGAACCAGTTGAGTCATCTTTGGGGCTTAGTAATGGAGTAAGTGATCTTTCTCCAGAGTATGCGGTCCTGACTTCAGCTATAAAACATGAAGTGGATAGTACGGTGAACATCATAGGTAAACTGTTTTGACATCTTATTTTTATACTCACAAGCAGCCTCCAAGGTCTAAAATTTGCAAAACAGTAAGCTCAAAACAACAGAGTCAGTAAGGGGAAGTCTTGGAACACGTCCAAACACAAGTTCTAGTCCCCAGATTTCAGGGCTTCACAGATGAGATAGAGATGTGTAGATGAGTTAGACCCAAGAAAAGAAGGCCAGGCATTGGAAATGCTTCCTCCCTGGTGGCTAGTGGTTAGCAGCTCTTCATCACTCATTTTTCAGTCCCATGGACAAAAATGTCATTTATTTAACTTGGGAACCAAGGACAGGAAAGGCCATCCCNGTGAGTCCTCCCAACTTCTGCTTTGTGTACACCTGCCCAGAGGTGGCACTCATTTTACAGGCCAAGAAACGGAGGCACAGAAACTTTCTGTCAAAAGATTGACTGGTGCTACAGATTCGATGAGAGTTCTACCGTCCATACACAGTTCTGTGAGCAGGAAGTAAATAGGGAACAAGTTNAGCTCTGTTCCCANTTTTGTGGGGACACAGTAAACAGACAAAGACACANGTAAGCATAGCACCCCCATTTGTGGCCTNTGATACAAAGGAAGAAAACAGAGGTGATTGGGAACAGCCTAGAAACCAGACTTACNTGGCTGTAGTGGTGGGTGTCCTCAGAGGAGCGGCCTTCCCCTNTAGTGGGTGTGTGAGGAGCAGCAGGTGACATGTGGAGGCNGACATGATGGTGACAGAAACCCTGGGAAAAAAACATCTGAGGAAAGAGAAAGCAGGCCAGGGTTGCATAGTATAGGAAGCATGGTGACTTCTCATGAGGTCCCCTCAGAAGTAGAGGTGGTGTGGTGGCTATTCTTGCCTGTCAGCTTGTCTACGTCTGTAATTAGCCAAANTCCAAGCACCTGGTACACCTGTGAGGTGCTTGTTTTTCCTCAATTAAATCACTTGAAGTGGGAAGACCCACCGTAATCCAGATCTTTCGAGGTAAGAAGATCCACCTTTAACCTGGGACACACCTTCTGCTGGCAGCCTATAGAAGGAGCATGGAAGAAGGAAGATTTTTGATTTTTGCCTGCCTGCCCTCATTCTCACTGGCAAGTCCATTTCTTCACTGGTATTAGTGCCTGCTTCTTCAGGAGTCTGGCCTATACTAAAGACCAGCTGAGATATTCAGCCTCATGGACTGAACGGCTACTGGATTCTTGGACTTTCCATTGGTAGACAGCCATTGTTGGGCTAGCTGGACCACAGCCTGTAAGCCATAAATCCCATATATATTCATTCTATTGGTTCTGTTCCTCTAGAGGACCCNGACTAATACAGATTTTGATGCCAGAAGTGGTTCCAGAGCAAAAAAAAAAAAGTGTAAGGATGAATTCTTTAAGTATCTGGAGTAGGCTTTCCAATTTGCCAACACCTGCAATTACTGAAGCCTCTCCTAGGAGCTTGGAGAATAGTAAAAGCCCATGGTGNAAACTATTTTACAAACTTAAGGAGATACATGCATTTAATTATCCTGATTCACCAACTGTGAGAAGTAACAGATTTGGTGACTCTATAAAACTTTTGCCAATTTGTGGAAAAATAAGGAAAACAATGATGCTGGCCGATTGCTCCTAGCACCTCTGGATAAATTGACAAAGGAAAAGAATGAGCTCCATGATCAAATTAGCCAACTTCTAGCATCTCGGGATACTGNGAAGGACAACAAAGAACTTGGTGATAAAACCGACCAGCCCCGAATGCACATAAACAGCCTCCAAGTGTTCCCTGGAAGAAAATCTTCACTCTAGCAGCCACAAAATGCAAGTTGTGGAAAATCAAACCAAGGCCCTCATTATAAGNTTGGCTGAATAACAGTGAAAATTCAAGCTGCAGCCTTGGAGGGTGTCGAGTTGGAGGTTGTAGACGGTTAAAGGAAGGGCATTAATTGGTGAAGAATGAGATCCTGTATCTTGGGGTGGAGATGTGTGGGAGGACCCANCTGAAGCTGAGAACTTTGAACCCTCAGATTCTCCAGCGCTCATCTTATGTTAGGAAGGAGTTTCTCCACCCTCAGCAGAAGATGTACTCACATGCCCAGCCCCTGAAATACTGCCTTTTTCACTGTTTGACTGGGGGAATTAATCTTTCATCAGTGACTTTTTCTGAAGGAGATGACAGTCAAGACAATACTGATATCCCTCAGGACCCTCCAATAGCTGCATCTAGACCTATATCCAGACTTAAGGCTCAGCAGGCTCCTAGAGGAGAGATAGAAAGTGTAGTCCACAAGGAGGTGCACCATATACACTACTAAAGAGCTTAACGAGTTTGCTAATTTGTCCAGCAGAAGTCTGGGGAATTCGTGTGGGAATGGATTTTAAGGGTGTGGGATAGTGATGGAAGGATGGTAAAACTGAACCAGGCTGAGTTTACTGATATGAACCCACAGAATGGAGATTGTATTTTTAATAACGAAGCGTGCTCAGTTGAAAATGGTATTGAAAGTTTGAATGGTTGGCTGAAGCATTTCTCAATAGATGGCTGACCNAAAAGGAAGTGGAGATGCCTGCTATCCCTTGGCTCAGTGTTGNTAAAGGGATTTTAAGGATGAGGGAAAAAGCAATGCCAGAGTGAGTATGCTATGTAAAACCTCATCCTCCACAAGGGGAAGACCCAGAAGACATGCCCTTCACTAATCCTATCAGACAGCATGATGATGGGGGTGGGGGGACACCAGCACATTTGAAGAGCTTTGTTGTCNTTACCCTTGTGTCAGACCATAGGATTGGAGATGCTACTGCCCAGTTGGATGAATTAAATGCATTGGGTTTAATTGGGTCCTGAGGTAGCAAGGGCCAGGCGACAGCACTGAATCACCAAAGGCTAAGTGATCGTAGTTATTGTAATGAGCAGCATAGACAAAACAATGTTCATAATGGCCTGACCCATAATGGGCAACACAGGTAAAATGATTTTTATGGTGGCATGACTTATATGGACCTTTGGTCCTGGCTAATCAGTATGGTGTTTCCAGGCACGAACTAGATTTAAAAAAGCCTACTGCATTTTTGTTTGATCTATGTAAGTGGAAAAATTCTCAAATGAAAGAGAGGTTACATTGGATTATGGCAAAAGAGAATCTCAGCTTATGAAGCAATTTCCAGACTTGAGCCGGTTTGCAGACCCAGAACCCCTTGAATGAAGGGATNGCTAGGTTCTCTCGAGGAAGGACCTTGATAAAATACATAAAAATTTACTGTTAGCCTTTCTCCAGTCATTCCCCAGAGGAACCTATGGCCTTTTACAAGGATATCTGTATGTTGGAGGGAAGGAAACAATCAGACTTCCCAGGGTCTATTGGATACTGGCTCTGAATTGACACTGATTTTGGGAAACCCCAAGAAACACTGTGGCCTTCCAGTTAAAGTAGGGGCTTATGGAGGTCAGGTGATTAATGGAGTGTTGGCCCAAATATAACTCACAGTAGGCACAGGGGGTTCCCCAATTCATCCTGTAGTCAGTTCCCTGGTTTCAGAATGTCTAATTGGGATAGATATACTTAGAAGTTGGTGGAATTCTCACACTGGTTCCCTGACTTGTGGAGTGAGGGCTATTCTGGTTGGAAAGGCTAAGTGGAAGCCACTGGAGCTGCCTCTGCCAGGGAAAATAATGAGTCAAAGACAATATCGCATGCCAGGAGGAACTAAAGAAATTAGTGCCACCATCAAGGGCTTGAAAGATACAGGAGAGGCGGTTCCCACCACATCTCCTTTTAACTCTCCTATCTGACCAGTTNGGAGGGCACATGGAACTTAGAGAATGACAGCTGACTATCGGAAACTTAATCAAGTAATGACTCCAGTTGTAGCTCCTGTACCAGATGTGATGTCCTTACTTGAGCAGATTAACACATCTCCTGGTATGTGGTATGCAGCTATTGATCTAGCAAATGCTTTTTTGCGGTACAGTTTTACCGCCAGGGTATATATATATTAACTTTCCTGCCCTGTGCCATAAACTTTCAAAGAGATCTTGGTTACCTGTCTTTTCCAAAAACTATCACATTGGTTCACAATATTGATGATATGCCGATTATACCTAGGGAGCAAGAGGTAGCAACCACTTTGTACTTGTTGGTGANGNATGCACATCAGAGGATGAGAACAAAATCCAACCAAAAATTCAAGGGCCTTCTACCTCAGTGAAATTCTTAGGAGTCCAGTGGTGTGGGGCATGCAGAGATATCCCTTCTTAGGTGAAGGATGAGTTATTGCACTTGGCCCCTCCCACCACCAAGAAAGAAGCACATTCAGTGGACCTCTTTGGGTTCTGATGACAGCCCATTCCTCATGTGGGTNTGTTACTCCGGCCCATCTACCAAGTNACTTAGAGAGCTGCTGACTTTGAGTGGGGCCTGGAACAGGAGAAGGCTCTTCAACAGGNCCNGGCTGCTGTGTGGGCTGCTCTACCANTTGGACNGTATGATACAGCAGGCCTGATGGTACTTGAGGTATCAATGACAGATAAGGGATGCTGTTTGGAGCCTTTTGGAGCAGGGCTCTACCATCATCTGCAGACAACTATTCTCTCTCTGAAAGATAGCTCTTGGCCTGTGGTTGGGCCATAGTGGAAACTGAATGTTTGACAATGGGCTACAAAGTTACCCTGCAACCTGAATTGTCCATAATGAGCTGGATGTTATGTGACCCACCAAGTCATAAAGTAGGATGTATACAACTGAAATCCATTGTCAATGGAAGTGGCATGTATNTGATCCGGCCCCAGCAGGTCCTGAGGGTACAAGCAAGTTACATTAAGAAGTTGCTCAAATGCCTATGGTTTCCACTCCTGTTACAATGCTGACTGTCCCCAAGCATGCAACTATAGCTTCATGGATATGCCCTCTGATCAGCTGAGTGAGGAAAGATGACTGGTTTCCTGATGGTTCTACACGTTNTGCAGGCNCCACCCAGAAGTGGACAGCTGCAGCATTACAACCCCNTTCTGGACAACCTTGAAAGACACTAGTGAATGGAAATCTTCACAGTNGGCAGATCTCTGGGCAGTTCACATGTTCATACATTTTGTTTGGAAGGAGAAATGGCCAGACNTGCAATTGTTCACCGATTCATGGGCTGTAGCCAATGGATTTGCCGGATGGTCAGGGACTTGAAAAGAGTATGGTTGAAAAACTGGTGAGAAAGGTATCCAGGGATGAAGTATGTGGATAGATCTCTCCAGATGGACTAAGGATGTGAAGATACCGTGTCCCATGTAAATGGTCATCAGAAAGTCACTTCAGCAGAGGAGGAATTCAGTAATCAAGTAAATAGGATGTCCCATTCTGTGGACAGTCAGCCTCTTTTCNAGCCATTCCTGTCATTGCCCAATGGGCCAATGAACAAAGTGGCCATAGTGGCAGAGATGGGTGTTGTGCATGGGCTCAACAACATGAACTTCCACTCACTAAGGCTGACCAGACTACAGTTGCTGCTGAGTGCCAGATCTGCCAACAGCAGAGACCAACACTGAGCAGCCGCAGATACGGCATCATTCTCTGAGGTGACCAGCCAGTGATCTGGTAGCAGGTTGACTACACTAGACCACTTCCNCCGTGGAAAAGACAACACTTCAAACTTATTGGAATAGATACTTATTCTGGTTATGGATTTGCCTTTCCTAAACNTAATGCTTCTGCCAAAACACCATCCATGGACTTAGAGAATGCCTGATCCACCGATGGTATTCCACACAGTATTGCTTCTGACCAGGGAACTCACTTCACAGCCAGAGGAGTGTGACTGTAGGCCCATGATCATGGAATCCACTGGTCTTCCCATGTTTCCCACAATTCTGAAGCAGCCACCTTGACAGGAAGATAGAATGGCCTTTTGGAAGACATAGTTACAGCACTAATTAGGTGGCAGCAGCATGGAGGACTGGAGCAGGTTCTCCAGAAGATGGTATATGCTCTGAATCAGCATCCAATATATGGTACTGTTTCTCCTATAGCCAGGATTCCTGGGTCCCAGAATCAAGGTGTGGGAAGGGGAATAGTTCCACTCACTATCATCTCTAGTGACCCACTAGGGAAATTTTTGATTTCTGTTCCCATGACTTAAGTTCTGCTGGCCTAATGGTTTGGGTTGCAGAGGGGAAAGTGCTTCTGTCAGGAGACTCAATAAACATTCTAGTGAATTGGAAGCTCAGACTACTTAGGGCTTCTAATGTCCNTGAGCCAAGTCTAAGAAAGGAATAACAGTGTTAGGAAGGGTAATTGATCCAGATTATCAAGGGGAAATTAGACTACTTATCTTCAATGGAGCTAAGAAAGATTATGGCTGGAGTGCAGGAGATCCTTTAGGGGATCTACTGGTGCTACTGTGTCCTGTGATTAAAGTCAATGGGAAGCTACAACAGCNTAATTCAGACAGGATGAAAAGGACACAGGTCTTTCAGGAATGAAGGTATGGGTCACTCTTCCAGGAAAAGAGCCAGGACCTGTTGAGGTTCTTGCCAAAGGTGGAGGGAACACAGAATGGATAGTAGAGGAAGGTAGTTATAAATACCAGCTAAGGCCATGTGACCAGTTGCAGAAACAAGGATTATAATTGACAGGAATATTTCTGTTATATTTTGTTAAGAATGTGTTTATACAGATATTTGGGTTTTCCTTTCTTGATTTCTTTATCACCTAATTTAACAGCAATTAAGAANATATCAGTGGTTACCATATTCAAGTTTTGAAATACCAAAAGCATGTCCATCAAACCCCATTGTCACCTATTCAAAAATTATTTTTAGAAAATGCTTCAATAAATTTTAGTATATAGATACTCACTTTTAGTAATACTTAATATTTTATTTCTAAAACAAAATATTATTATAATTTTTTCTTTGTCTCTTCTTAATCAAATTCCTTTTTATTATTTAAAATTTTTTTAATTTAAATATATTTTGATCATATTCTTCCCCTCCCCAAGTCTTCTCAGAAGCTGTGTTTGCAGTTGTATGAGANATAGTTTTATCACGTAAACATAATTATGACCCTAGTTAAATATATAATGCGTTTGTGATTGTATGTGTGATAGTCATATCATGTTAGCCATAATTATGACCTGGTTAATGTTTTCATTTGGAAATTAAGCATGACATAAGGAGATATGATTATGTGTCAAGTTGACAAGGGGTGGACTTGTCATAGCTATTCTTGGTTGTCAACTTGACTATCTAGAATTAACTAAAATCCGAAGTGGCTGGGGATACCTGTGAGGGTTTTTTCCCCCTCAATTAAATCATTTGAAGTGGGAAGACCTTTTAATCTAGATCTCTTGAGGTGGGGCATCTACTTTAATCCGGATCTTTTGAGGTGGGAAGACCCACCTTTAATCTGGGCCATACCTTCTGCTGGCAGCCTATATAAAGGACATGGAAGAAGGAAGATTCTTGCTTTCTGCCTGCTTGCCCTCGCTCCTACTGGCAAGGCCATTCCTTTACTGGCATTAGAGCCTACTTCTTCAGGATTTCTGTCTATAGTGATGATCAGGGGAGATATCCAGCCTTGTGAACTGAATAGCTACTGGAGTCTTGGACTTCCTGTTGGTAGACAGCCATTGTTGGACTAGCTAGACCACAGCCTGTAAATCTAATATATGTGTTAGAATTATTAGAGTATATATATATTCATTCTATCAGTTCCTCTGATAGAATTCTATCTGTTCCTCTAGAGAACCCTGACTAATACAAGTGGCAGGAAATGTCATAGGGACTTTGTAGATCATGGTAAGAAAGTTGGGTTTTATTCAAATTATTGGGGGGGTATTTAAAATTGAAATTGGGGGCTGGAAAGTTGGATCAGCAGTTAAGAGTGCTTGCTGCTCTTCCAGAGGATCAGAGTTTGGTTCCCAGTACCAGTGTTGGGCAACTCACAACTGCCTGTAACTCCAGTTCCAGGGAATCTGACATTATCTTCTGTGGGTACCTGCAAACATGCATCCATTTGCATATACAGACAAACAGACAGACAGACAGACCGACACACACACACACACACACACGCACACACACACACACACACAGACGCAGGTATGAACATACACAAACACACCCATACAAACACATAAATAAAAAATCTATTTTTTTTATATTGAAGCATAATGTGGACAGTAAAGTGCCCCAAAGCAAGCACTACTCCTTCAGGGTTTTGGGCAAATGGGTGACAAGTCATGAATTATATCACAGTAATATCCTGCTGAGACGCTCTGATGAATGGCCTCTGGCAATGCCTTGTAAAAACTAAAATCCTGGCAATGAACTTGGCTTGAGTCTGCACTCAGAATCCAGACATGAGGCTTCATGGCCCAGGGATACCTTTTGGTTCATAAAGCTTTGCTTCAATCTGAGCTTCCGACATTACTAAGAACTAGAAAGAACTAACAAGGATATAACAAGCCTCATGAATAGGTAGCTTTCCATCTGAATTCTTAGCTGAACACTGACTGAGAGGAGGCTACAGCCAGAGGCTGTCAGCATCCATCATTCCCCTTGATTTTGGAAATTCATCCCTATTTTGGGGGTAACCCCTCTTTCCTGCCTCCTGTCCCTGTCTCTTTGCCTGTGGGGTACCACTTAGCTTTCTTAGCAGGCAGGCCCGGAGAATGTACGTATGACTCTTGGAGCCCTTAAACCACCCCCCCCAACTCCAGGCACAGTTTCATAAGACTTAGCTCATTTTGAATGTGTTGGATGGCTCTGGAGTTTCCCTTCATTTATTAGGTGAAGTCAGCCCCAAATGATCTGCCAAACCAAAGCTAGGGTTGTACCACGGTTTTCCACGATCATTGTTAATGCTATTTACGTACTTTTAATTGACAAGTAATAATTATGACTATATATGGGANGCAATCTGATGCTGTGATCGATGTGTATGACCATTAACTCATCATGGTAATGAAAGCATCTGCCACCCTATCAACATTTTCTTTTGTGGNATTAGGATTTTTTTTTTAAAGACATTAATTCTTCCAGCTGTTTGGAAGCACACAGTACAGTATTACTATGACTGACAACATGCCCTGTGCCCAAGACCTCTAAAAGTCACTCCTCAACTCTAAACACGCCCTGTGCCCTTGGACTGGCAGCTTGCCTTTCTCTTCCCTCCCACTACTGGCCTCCAGTGATTACCTTTCTTCTGTTTCTAATGAGATTGGATTTCTTTCGACTCACATGCTGAGGCCAAGCAATACTGTTTTTTTCTGTGCCTGACTGACTTCACTTAGCAATGTGTCCTTTAGTCTACCCTCCTTTTTGTCATTTTGGTGGAGTCGGCAGTGTGTTTAGGTTTTCTGATCACTCTATGCCCTTTTGCATGGCTGGTGCTACCTNGAACTGGTGTAAGATTGAGTCATTACTCTCTTCTGGGACAAAGATGCTGGTCAGAGTTCCTGAGACCATCACCCGCTGGATTAACGATTCCCTTCCTGGACTTAATAGTGACCAGGAAGTTAATAGTTAATAGACTTAATAGTACATTAATAATGAATGGCAACAAAATAAGTCTGAAGATACCTTCCTGTTCAGCTGGTTGCNCTTAAAAATAACCCACATTGAAGTGAAGTAGAGCCATCACGTATTTCAATAGATGGGTAGTCAGTGCTGGTGTTCACCATATTACTGTCTCAGACNTNAAACACCAAGGAGCTTTTGCCTACAGCCTTCCATGTGTTCCTCATTAGCCACCTTGGTCTTTGAGGCTTGTNGATAGAGCTAAGAAACAGGGATCTGGATCCCCGATTGCAATGGCTTCTGAGATACTCTCTCTGTCTCTTTTACCTTGAAAATTGCTTCCTTTACAAATGACACCATTTTTCACTTTCTGCTGACTTGCTTCGAAACCTGGCTTGCATTTCAGTTTTGTATTTGGGCCCCAACACAAAAGCTACTAGATGTTTGCACCCCGTGTTGATGAACATACGAAAACTGGGAGCTGAAATGGGTACTTAGCATGATAACATTTCACATGCTGTCTGGAGGCTCATTAGCCAGGGAGCTGGATGGAAAATCACTGAGTATACTTTTATGGCCACCAGTA
>LZPO01076341.1:51962-68191 GCA_001675575.1 Neotoma lepida
TCCTCAACTTGCTTTTGATCATGGTGTTTCATCACAGCGATAGCTAACACTAACTAGAACAATCATTAAACAACAAAATGTCTCACAGTCTTGCTTACAAGCTAATCCAGTGAGGAACATTTTCTTAGTTGAGGTTCCCTCTTCTCAAATGACTCTAGCTTGTGCCAAGTTGACAAAAACCTCACCAGGACAGGAAGATTACTAAGTCTCATTAGAGAACATACTTGTGGAATGAAATGACCAGAACAGAGACAAAGGCANATGAGAACCATCAGCAAAGGGCAGGTCCCTCCGACCCATTTGGAGTGGAGAGAGGAAAAAAATCAGTCTTCAGCTTTGGAAAATGGCAAGGCCAATAAAGCAAGGGATAGTCTCAGAAGATGACGAAGGAGTCGAGTTTGAACACTTGGAGTCTAGGTTCAAGATGGAGGGAATCATGCCCACCCCACTGCTGAATGTCTTCATTTCCTAGATGGAGAAAATGTTACACACATGCTGCAGGTCCTCAGAGCTGAACAGAAATCTCAGGTGTCTAGTAACAGCTTCCAAAGCNCCCGCTTAGGCCACAGAGCCTCTGTATTTCTGCTCCACAAGAACCACCATTCTTGCCCTACCCAGTCCCGTGCCTTTTTTCTTATCTCCCTCGCATTTTTTCCGAAATTTCCATTTCTCACTGAGACTTTCTCTGTAGAAGTCAGAATATGCCACCTAGAAATATGACTACAGAAGCCTCCTTGGCCTGAGGATTATTTTAAGCCGATTATTTGAGAAACCATTGAAGCACAAGCTCCCCTGTGCNCTACAACTGTTCATCTTACTCATCAACTTGGTTGGATCTGGAATCAAGTGAGAGATGTTCCTCTGGGCGGGTCTGTGACAGTACCTTCTGGAAGGACTGGGTGGGGAAAACGAAAACCCTTTCCGACAGTTGGCATCTTCCCACGGCCCAGACATAAAGAACCCCAAGAGACAACTCATGCTACGTTTTGTCTGCTTGCCTCTACTTCTCACTGGTGATTATATCCACCTGCCTTCAGCACTGCCCCCACTCCTCCTTTGCTGACATTCAAACTCAGCTTCTTNAGCCCTCCAGCATAGACTGAAGACCATATCTAGGAATCCCCTAAGCCTTCAAAGCCATTTGTGTGACGTGGGAAATGGGACGAATCACTTAAGATCAAAGGAAGCCATTCTACTTGCCTCAAATAGGCTCTTAACTCTGATGTCAGATGCTCAGGGTCACACTAAATATCCAATGAGTCAAATGGACTTGGGATTCTTGTCTTGTGAAACCCAAGAATAAAATCCATGAACTTCAGAGNGTAGCTTCTAGAAAGAAGGCTCTCACAGACTGGTAGGTAGGAGCTTATGAAAAAGAGAAGGCAGAGTTTCTGCATGGTATCAGTGGGTCCCACGAAATGGGGGTACCACTGTCCTGCTGGTCTCAGGCCTTTTAGAGGATGGATGGCAGAACTAGGGATAGATTGCTATTTAATTCATATAGAGTAAAATTAGTCTTCTAAACAATACTATGTTCTATGAGTTTTGACCAAGAATGGCTATGTCACATGGCTTGTCCTGAAGTGAAACCTTTCTCCCTGTGGCAGGACGAAGAGACTAGAGAAAGTTACATCAAGATTAGCATATGAAAGAAGCCAGCTTGCAGGGTAAGACTNGAAACCCTTTCCCAGCTGGGCTACATAAATCAGACTGAGCGTGCTCAGGGAAAGCCCAGCNACATAGAGCTGTGGGAGTTGACGCTGTGTAATTGGACTATAAAGGGTTGTGGTAGCACAGGGTTTTAAGTGCATTCTTTCTCCCGACCACTAGGCCACTCCTATTCTCAGGAGTGCCTTGGCTTCTTAATAAATGGTCCCTTCTTCCATTTCTAACTATGTGTCCAGCCAGTTCTTTGCCATGGGACACAAGAGCCTGGAAGCTTCAGGGGGTCCTTTGGAACTCAGATGCAAGCTATAACACCCCCTGAAAAGATGCCCCTCAGGGCCTTTGGTCTCATTCATTTCCCACCCCCAGATTCCCACCCCTGTGTCAGCTTTCTNTTCTTACAAGTTGTGTCTGTTCTAAGACACAACATGACTGGGATGATGCAGTATGTCACCTTGTAGCCTGCCTTCTTTTTCTTCTCAAAATATACTTCACATCCATCCAGTTTATTGTATGTATTAGCAGGTCAGTTTCATTGTTAAGTAGNGCTACATGGGAGAGACACCTCACAATTTGTTGGTCCAGTCATTCATTGAAGGACATCTGGATTGGAGCAATGATGAATCGCTAGTTTTTGTGTAAGTTTTTATTTCATTTGGAAAATCATCTACAGGTGAGGTGCTAGGTATCAGGTATGTGTATCTTATAGATCAGTGGTTCTCAACATTACTTTGGAAGTTGAATGACCCTTTCACAGNGNTCACCTAAGACCATAGGAAAATCCATTATGATTCATAACAGCGGCAAACCTACAATTATAAAGTAGCAACAAAAGTAATTTCATGGTTGGGGGTCACCACAACATGAGGAACTGTTTTAAAGGGTCGAAGTGCAGCATTAGGAAGGTGGAGAACCACTGTTATAGATTGAATATGAGGACACAGTAAGAAGGGGGCAATCTTGAAAGCCCACAATAGAGGTCTCACCAGAAAGCAACTGTGCTGGTAACTGAATTCTAGCTTCTAAAACCGTAAGGAATGACTGTTCTTTAAGCTATTAGTTTTATGGCATTCTATCACACCANCTCCAAGTGACTAAGGTAGTCCACATTTAGTTTTATCTGAAAAGACTTCCAAGCTGTTTCCCAAAGTNAGAGCACCATTTTGCACTCTAACCAGGAGTGTGCAGATGTTCCAGATGCAGGGCTGGAGAGATGGTTCAGCAGCGAAGAACACCTATTNCTCTGGAAGAGGCCTGGAGTTCGGTTCCCCACACCCAAAGGCTCCCCACCACCTGTAACTGCAGCTCTAGAGAGTGTGATGACCTCACGGCTTTCATGGGTACCTGCCTGCATATGTTCATGTACACACAAGCACATGAACATACACCCCTG
This sequence comes from Neotoma lepida, assembly GCA_001675575.1. Lineage (NCBI taxonomy): Eukaryota > Metazoa > Chordata > Mammalia > Rodentia > Cricetidae > Neotoma > Neotoma lepida. The sequence goes on from LZPO01076341.1 coordinate 55,021, forward strand.
TGGTCATTCGATATGAAAATATCTTATATTCTAAGAGACTGGAACTTTTGTTGGACCTCAGAGCCAGAGTTAATAGTACAACTTGAGGTCACTGAAGACTTAAGGCTGCTAGCCTACTGTGTCTGCAGCCTGTTTGCTTAACCTGCTTTCAAGAGAACAGTGTAACAGTCAGTCATGCTTACCTGAGACTTCCTATGTAATCAACTTTTGCAACCTACGCTGATACACAGCTGTAACCTTAAGTTACGTGCTCCTCCATAGTCCTCGCCCAGAACAACACATGTGTATCATTTGCGGAAAGCAGCAAATACAGGTTGAAAGTAACTTTCTAAAATTAATATCCACTGTAAATGTTGAATATAATATTTAGATATTGATTACTAAACAATGATATCTGTAGTACTGTTTGTTGTCTGGGTCAGTTGGGATTGGTTGGGGCCAGTGACTTAAGCCCTTCTTAAAGATGTCTGTAAAGTGTCCCATCCCTTCCCCAGGTGATGCTTTCTGTACTGTTCAATAACAACCGAGCAAAACCCTTTGTTAAAGACAGGCACAGACAGACACACAGATGCACACTGACAGGCATGGATAGACACACAGAACACACAGTCACAGTCACAGAGACAGATTCATAAGACAGCCTCTAGGCAGGCACAGACTCAAACTCATNCAACAGACAGACGGAGGAGAGAAGACATAGGGAACANAAAGGAGAGAATTCAAATCCGGACTTGCTCTTGGTTAGATGACTCCAGGGAAAAAATGCTGTTATTTCTTTCCTTAAAGTGACACCGATGTGTTATTGGTGACTCAGAGCTAATCACTAGTGTGTTTAATCCATGCACACCCAAGTAAGTTTTTTTTTCTAATCTTTAAAAAACCCTCTCCTTAAAAAAACAACAAAAAAGCGCTAATAGCTTGAAATCCTCATTAACACTGGGTATTACCATTCCCGTTTTCCTCTGAATACAAAGTATTCTAACAGATCTGTAGTTTTTTAATTTGCATATTTCTAATTACTAATGATGCTGATCTTTTCATGTTTAATAGAGTTTGACACTCATCTAAGCAGGTCCCTTTACCTGACCACTTAGTCTTGACTCTTATACACATCTAGATGTGTATAAGAGATTTACTATATACAATGCACAATGTGCAACTCAGAGTCACAGAGAGCTGGGAAACCTTTACCCTAGTAAAGGTTCCAAGGCTAGGGTACCAGTGAGGACAACATGGAAAATGTGGCCTCTATTACTGAAGGGATCCAGAATATGCTTGCCTAAAATATGCTACTTTGCCATGAGCAGTATTTTGGGCTGAAAGCAACTGAAAATCAGTAGATGTAGGAAAAGTTATGCTCTCTTTNTCCTGCTTGAAAACCAAGTAGTAAAACTCCCTGTGGGAGGTTTTCTCCCTGAGTTCTGTGCAGGGAGGAGCTGATGAGAAACAAAGCAGCCCGAGATGGGTGTGCATAAGCACCCCCTGCCATTCCTTTCCCTCATCACCTTCTCAAACCCACTTCTGTTTGTCACAATGACATAATGAGACCCCGCGGTTCATGCCACTAGTTATTGAGATGCCTCGTTACATAACAATGAAACACGAAATGACTTTTCAGTTATTCCCCTACTCCAAGTACCACTCTCTATGTCCTTGTCTTTCCAAANGGAAGAATAAACGAGTTGTCAAGCTGCTTCGTTATTCTTCCTGAATTTCAGCTGGCGTCAGAACAAATTTCACAGATGAATTAGTTTCCTAAAGCTGTTGTAAAAAGTTACCATAAACTTGGTGGCTTAAAATAAAAATTGTCCTCTTAGACTTTCGGAGGCCAAAAGTTTCAAGTAGCATGTAACAAGGGACACTGTGTCTCTGAAAACTTGAGCTTCTAGTGTCCTCAAACATTCTTGGCTTATGGCTACACAACTCCAATCTCTGGCTCTGTCTTCATGTGATCATCTCTGTATTTCTCTGTGTCCTTTCCTTTTCTTATGGAGATGTCCATCANCGTAATTAGAGCCCACCTTACAGCCATTGTGACTTTATTTTTGACTGGATTCAGAAGTAGAAGCTCTTAGCAAGGACAGCCGATGTCACTTGGCAATCTGAAGTTTAACATATTCCACATTCTTCTTATTTTTCTTAATATGTTGTATCTTCAGAGCTAGAGGTTGGGACACGTGGAGTAACAAGACATGGAGTCTTGGGGACTTTGGTCCTGGGCGTCTTATCTTCTTTGTTTAAGGGCTTTCTGACAACATTTTGCCAGACATCATCTTCTGTAGAGAGAATGGAAAGCTTTTGGATTCTGCTAGCTTTTTGGAGCCCCGACCTCTGAGGCAGAGTAGTATCTGCCAGTCCAGGAATAGCCCTCCTGCTTTTCTTCTTCTTTACAATAACCAAGTTGAGAATACACAGACTGGAATCCACAATGCATTCCTGAAAAGACATACTTATCAACAGTTCCCCTTGGTCTATATAACAAGACTGCCCCTTACTCAACAGCAGGTACACTCTGCTCTGGGTCAAGCCCCCTTATTTCCTGGGAAAACCTTGTTTGTCATTCCTACTATGGATTCAGACCACAGAACCCTTCTACTTTCACCCAGAACATCAGCAGCTTACATCTGTGGCCATGGCTTCTCATAGAATGTGTGAAGCTTGCATTCATCATCCACTTCAGTGAGTTTCTGACAGAGGTGCCTGGGAAGGGACTATTTAGCTTCCTCATGATACAGCTGTTGCCTATGAGGCACCACAGGAAAAAAACATGATTTCTNTTTGAGGTCATATTATGGTTGTATCTGAAAATATCTGATTTCCAAATAGGTTCTCCTTCTTATGGCATTTTAGTCAAATTTCCATTGGAGTGACAAAATGCCAGAGATAGATCAAATAGGAAGAATGGGTCCAGAAGTCTCAGGCCATGGCTGTCTGGCAACCAGTTACGTCTGTGAGAAGTAGGACACCATGGTGGGGGACATGCAATGGAGCAATGCTGTTCATAGTGTGAATAGAGAAGAGAGGAGAAAAAGAGAGAAGGTAGAGGAGAGACGTGGGGTAGTCTCCTCAAGGGCACATACTCAANNACCCACTTAACTAGTAGGTACCATCTTTGAAGGTTTACACCAGTTCCAAGAAGCACCAACAGCTGAGGACCATTCCTTCAATACATGAACTTTTGAAGGACATTTAAGATCCAAACAACATTTCCCTTTCAGTTCCTGAAGATTCTTGTCAGTCTCAAAATGCAAACGATGTTGATTCCATCCCCAGCATCTTTATAATCTTAATCGGACTGCTCAAAAGACCAAGCCAATTCCCCTTTGAGACTCAAGATAAATTCTCAGCTGTAAGCTCCCATGTAAAAGAAGTCATGTNTTTAAATTCCTAACTGCATTCTAAATACTTATTATTATACCCTTTACCATTGCAGCAGATATGAGATCATTACAGAAAGCCACGATTGGACAAAATGCAGAGACCAACTAACTGTGGGATGTCCAGCCCCCGTTAATACATCTATAAGACAACTCCAACACCTAAGGATCAGGGAACATCCTGGAAGAGAGCCAGAAAGACTGTTAAGAGTCAACAGGCCAGGAAATCTGCTGTGAGAGTGTGTGTTCTAGACATAGCAGTTACATCCATGAAATCTCAACAGTATGACGGCCTAAGCAGGACCTCAATAATTTCAATGCCATTTGACGACCCGCTGTGAGTGAAGGGAAGTCTCATGGGGCCCTCCCCTTANATGAAGAGCTACAAGCAAGGAATTACTGCTCAGAGACAGAGAATGGGTCTTTCCCAGGGATGAGGCCCNTAAGTGATTATCCAATACCCAATAGTCAGTCTAAAAACATACACATACAAACAACAATAAACAGACTCAACATGTTCTATTTAATTAAAGAAAAAGAGGCCACGAATTGGAGAGGGAGTGGGGTGTGGGATCATGGGAGGGCTGGAGNGAGGAAGGGGGAAGTGATATAATATTTTGATTAGAAATAAAATAAATCAAACAAGCTGCATACTTCCAGCATACAATGGCACAAGGGAAATACTGTCATTCAGAAGGGGAAGTAGAGTCACCGAAAGGATCAGATCAAAAGCAAGACAGGAACTCAGTTAAACAAATATTAAAACCTGTACCTCCAAGACTAACATGGTACTGTGATATGAGCTCAGTGGGGTTGCAGCAGCCCCTCTCCTTTCTGACAGGAGCCCACACATTTCTTTCTTCAGCTGGCTCCTTTTGCTGCCTGCAGAATTCTTGGGTATATGGTCCAGGTTCCTGATCTTCCTGGGGTTTCCATGCAGGCTCAGCTTCTGCCTTGTAGCTTCACACAATACTAAATGTTAGAGGCTGCCTTGGGAGACCCTTGTTCTGCCACACACTGCTTAGACGTCCAGAGCCTCTTTTCCAACTTCACTGGAAGCCTCCGTGACCCCATGACTCATGCATTCTGTATTCAGGCGAAACCAGAATCAAATGGGGCGATCCAATTTCTGGGGCTGACTTCAGCAGTAACTGGGTCTACTTGGAGCCAACTCCAGCAGCCTCTGAGTGCCTAGACAGCTAAATATGGGCAAACAAATCCAGGGAAATGATTTACTGGGTGGCTCAGAGTAAGAGCAGTATACCACAGGGGTCTCTTTTTACCAAAACCTGAAACCTGAGAACCTGGGTGGGTCTTGCTGATTCCTGACATGCCCTGGGGCATCTTTTCATGTTACAATGCAAAGAAATGAGCTCCTTTTTTTTGCTTGGATTTATCTTCAGTTGTTACTTCACACATGAATAAGATGTATATTGGTTATTTTCATCCCTGTGACCCTCACCTAACCCCCTCCTCCACTCCCTGAACTCTCTCTCCTTCCTCATGCCCTTCCTATTTTCAAGCCCTACTTTGTTTTCGGTGACTCACTGAGTTTGATCGGTGCCACTGGCATGAGAATGCTGGCTTTTTGGTTGTTGTCAAATGCTGCTAATTTCTTCAGCAGACTCACCTTCCTTGGCTACAACTTTAAAACTATTACANTTTGACTATTAACTATTTCCCATGGACCCGTGCCTTAGTAGTTCGGTCTCTAGCTAGTTCTGCAAACTTTATAAGGTAGGATCTGCTGGAGAAAGTTAAACACTTATGTAGGTCCTGGGGATCTTGTCCCTGGTCCCTTTTTGTCCCTTGCTATGCTTCCTGTCCCCTATGAAGTGAAGAGTTTCTCTACTTTTTCCACCCCTGTGTTTTGTGCAATTGCAGGGAGCCAGACACCCATGGAAACTCTAAGACCATGAGCTAACTGTCAGCCCTTCCTTTAAGTCTGCAGTTCTCAACCTGTGGTCGCCATCTCTTTGGGAGTCTAACAACCCTTTCATAGGGGTCTCAGATCAGATATTTACTTTATGATTCATAACAGTAGAAAAATTGCAGTTATGAAGTAGCAATGAAAATAATTTTATGGTTGGAGGTCANCACAACATGAGGNACTGTATTAAAGGGTCACAGCACTAGGAAGGTTGAGAACCACTGCTTTGAGTTATTGTCTCAGGTATNTGGTCACAGTGACACTAAAACCTGCCCAATACAAACACTCTCTTCTCCTCTCGGCTGTTTGCTCCTGAGTCTTACTGTGAATCTTCGTGAAGGGTGTGCCCATGCCACAGCTGTGCCCATGCCACAGCCTGAATGCTCTACCTTAGTGCTTTCTCACCAGATAAAGACCATCACCTTTAAGCTCAGCCACTTACCACAGTCTCAGAGCTTGCCAAATGCAGCCAAGTTGTTTGCTGGAATGTACCACGCATAGCTTCTTAGTCAGTCCCCCAAGAGATCTTCCTTATTTCTAGCTGAAACCATAGCAGTGCAATCTTTACTGTCTACCTTCCTGTTGGCATTCTGGGTTTGAGATCCCGCCTCACCTGCCATTAAACATCACTCACAGCAGTCGGTGCTTTCGCTAGTTTCTCCAGAACTTCCCTAACGCATCCCGTTGATTCCAACTGACCCCACTTCTCGGTACCAGATTTTCTCTGTCAGGTTTCTGCCACTGTGCCAAAGTAATGGCGATAGATCCATGTAAAGAGTTTNTGCTTATTTTGGTCCTTGGTTCCTGAGGTTTCAGCCCATAGTTTCTTGGACACACAGCACTTTGGGTCCATGGGAAGGTAGAATCACATTGGGGAGAATGTAGTAGAGGAAAGGCGCTTACATCACGGTGAGAAGGAGNNNGAGAGNGTGAGGAATGGGNGTGGGTACTGATAGCCAACCCGTTTAAAGGCACATCCCCAAGAGACCTANCTTCCTTCCCCTCTAGGCCCCGCCTCCTGAAGTTTCCGCTGCTTTCCAAGAGAGCGATTAACTGGAGAATCAAGCTTCCNATAAATGAACTTTCCAGGGAATTTAAGATATATATCNCAATGTGTGAAGTTCAGAAGATGTTTNAATNTCTCACAAAAAGTTGCAAATGTCAAGGCAAAAGTAGCTCCTTTTTGAATCCCATGTTCTCCATTCACCGAACTATGGATTAGAAGTTTAAACTTTGTCTCTTTTGGATAATGTGGATTTTAGGGGGTTTCTCTCGTTTATGTATTTTTATTTTATGTGTATAGGTCTTTCTTTTCTTCTTTTTTATTTTTATTTTTATTTTATTTTTGCCTGCATGCAGTGCCCATGGAGGCTAGAAGAGGGTGTCAGACCCTCTGGAACTGGAGCCACAGGTGTGAGCTGTCATGTGAGTGCTGGGAACCCAGCCCAGGTCCTTTGGAAGAACAACCGGTTCTCTTAACAGCTGAGCCCTTTCCAGCATTTTTTTCTGTGCTCTGTAAAACAGTGATGAGACAGGGGGCATAGCCTGAGGCTAATGGGACTTATTCTGCGGGATCTGAGACTTGCTTGGGCTTCTTCTAATGTGTGTGTGTGTGTGTGTGTGTGTGTGTGTGTGTGTGTGTGTTCAAATGTTCATGTGTTCATGAAATTTGCAGCAACAGGATACTTGACAAGTTAAAAGGACTGACTCTTTTCATCCTGGCTTCCTTTCTGTTTCTATTTTCCTTGTGTTTGGTGTTAGTATTGGGAGTGGCCCTGAGTATCTTTGTACTTGCCATTATGGCATTTGTGTAGGGGAAGCATTTAGTTTGGGTTAAATGGGACATATATATGTGGTTTCTATCAGGCAATTTCACATATGGTTGAGTTATGAATAGCCCCCATGCTAAGGAATGACTTCCAGGAATACTCCCAAGCCCACAGGGCTGATTTGCCCAGTGTCAAGACATAAATGTGCAGAACCAGAGAAAGTATGACAATTGGTGCCAGCACTGGGAGCATGTGGGGAGTGGAGGAAACGCAGGGCTGGAAATACAGAAAGCCAGAAGCTAGTATGTGGGAAATTCTTCCATTCAGCAGAGTAAATGATCGGATTTCCAGTGATGCCTATTCCAAAGTGCATTTCTTCCCAGTAAAGGCTAACTCTGGTAATGCAGCACATATGAGCTCACCTTATTTATGCTTTGGTTTTTCATAGCATTTTCATGAGATTAAATCTGTAGGGTGGTGATGTAACTCAGTTGTAATGGGTTTGTGTCACAACATTGCATAAAATAGGTGTGATAGCTGGGCAGTGGCAGCATGTGCCTTTAATCCCAGCACTTGGGAGGCAGAGGCAGGAGAATCCATGTGAGCTCCATGCCAGCCTGGTCTCCAGAGTGAGTTCCAGGACAGCCAGGGCTACACAGAGAAACCCTGTCTTGGGGGGGGAGAGCATTAAAATAAGAACAACAACCAACCAACCAAATACCTGATGGTTCACCCCTATAATCCCAGTACTTAGGAGGTGGAGGCAGAAAGACCAGAAGTTTAAGGTCATTCTTGACTACATAGTGAGTTTGAGGCCTGGGATATATGAGACTCTGTGTTCGTATTGGGCACAGTCTCTAACAGAATTACAGACATAACTATATCTATAACAAGTCTTATATGAAAGAAAAAATATATAGGTTTCTCCAAACATGAAAACAATCCCAATGTTTATTACAATATTAATAATAAATTTATGAAGTGCAATCTTTCCTAAATTTCTCAATAATGAAAGTGTATTTTGATTAAATGTATGAAGAAAAGACTGCACAATATTTTTTGTTCTTTCCCTTTAAATATGACATTATAGGTAGGTATGGTTGCATACACNTGACATACTAGCATTCATGAGGCTGAGGCAGTATTGTGAGTTTGAGGCTAGCCTATGTTATATAGTGAGATGCTACCTCAAAAATACATATTATTAGATTATTACAAAGCAGGTAATAATTGTATGGAGAAAATATAAAAGAGGTGTTTTAAGCATCCAATTAATAAATATTTCAAGTTTCATGATATTCATTGTGGTGGTTTGAAAGAAAATGGCCTCTAAGAGAGTGACAATATTAGGAGGTGTGGCCTTGTTGCAAGAAATGTGTCACTGTGAGGGCAGGCATTGAGGTCTCTTTTGCTCAAGTTTCCCTCAGTGTGACTTTTAGTTGACTTCCTGTTGCCAGCAAGATGTAAAACTCTCAGCTCCAGCACCACATCTGCCCGCAGGCCACCATGCTTCCCTTCATAATCATAATGGACTGAACCTCTGAAACTATAAGCAAGCCACCCAAATTAAATGTTTTCTTTATAAGAGTTGTCGTGGTCACAGTGTCTCTTCACANCAATAAAACCCTAACTAAGACATTCATGTTGACAAATTTTTAAAATTTTAATTGTAAATATTAAAGCTCATTCTTAATTTGTAATTGTAATTTTGCATTTTCTCCTAAAGCATATGTCCCAGTTATGTGGGCTTTTGGATGCCACAAATTCTAAATCTAATTATGTATCTCTCTTAATATGCTCAATGCAAATAAGAATTTTCATTAGTTTTTCTCCTACTCTTCTTACCAAGTACTTGCCCCGATAATAGGCTTCTGGCTGTTCTCATGATTTTTTTCAAGCTATTCGCCAAAACAGAAAGCTAGCTTATGCAAAGCTTTCTGTGAATTGAGTCTCTTGATGGTCAAAACATGAATGAGTTTTTATATGGAGGAGGGCATTGATAGTTTGAAATGGATTCTTGCCTCATTTCACCCTTGAGTGAAGGGGAACTAATTGAGTGAAGGGGATAAAACAGGGGGTCTGGTTATGGTTCTTACACTGTAAGAAGCTTGTCAAAAAGTTATCCTGAGCTTTGGAATCAGGAAGACAGCTTTTCTTCCAGGTGTGAAGCCCTTGCATGCCTCTACAAAGAAATATTAACAGTGAGATCTCTTGAGAAGTGGGGACATCAAAGGTTGGTTCTATTTAACATTTTTAGAATTAACTAGGAGATAGGGCTGTTTGCTGAGTTTCTCCAGGTCTGTGGTGTGATCAAAATCTTTCCAGAATCCAATGATGATTGTCTTAGTTAGGATTTTCCTTACTGTGAAGAGACACCATGACTACGGCAACTCTTATAAAGGAAAACATTTAATTGGGGTGGCTCACTTACAGTTTCTGAGGTTCAGATCATTATCATGATGGGGAGCATCGCGGCATGCAGGCAGACTTGGTGCGGGAGCTGAAAGTGCTACATCTTGCAGGCAACAGGAAGTCAACTGACACACTGAGTGGTATCTTGAGCATCAAAGCCCGCCCCCACAGTGACACACTTCCTTCACCAAGGCCATACCCACACCAACAAAGCCATACCTCCTAATAGTGCCACTCCCTATGAGATTATGGGGGCCAATTACATTCAAACTTCCACAATGATGTTAAACTGAAGAAGTATTTTAAAGATCTTGGGAGAAGCTGGAATGATGCTGGCTTACTTTAGCCCANGCTACAAAAAGGTTAGGTAAATGAGGAAGAGGCCAAGAAGCTCAGACCTCTAATGTGACCGAGGTTTTCCTGTGAGTCTTGTTGTACAGTCATGATGTGTACTAGAAGACTGAAGGCCTATGGAGAAGCAAAGAAAACTAAAAGTTTAGTGTTAGCCATTATGTATGGCAGGCATCCTTAGGGGAAACTCATTTTAACACACCTTCAAAGGGTCATTGGTGTTTCAGCTAAAAGTGTATGATGAAAGCCGAGCATGCCCAGAGACCTTCTGGTTCACCTTGCTTAGTGGTATAAGTTGAGCATGCTCCTAAATGTTACTGTCTGTCATTTTAAGCTTTTGACCATATATTCCATGACCTTGATGTGTCCACCATCTTTCTTTCTTAATTACAACTGAGCATGCTCAAGAACATACTTTCTTACTGAGCATGCTCAAGAATGCACCTTCCCTCTAATGTGCTTTGAATGATTATGTGTAGACTTTCCCAACAAAACCTCCATGCACTCATGGTTAGAAAAGTGCATTACTCTGGACATAACTCNTGTGCTCTTCTTACCTGCCACAAAGAATAATGTGTCCACTTTTTATTTCTTGAGAGTGCTTGGTTTGACTTGGTACTCACCAGGAGGTGAAGCCATGACATTCAGTTACACCAGCATTGTTCCACACACTATCAACAACACATAACATCTCTCCTCTTGAGGCACCGTCAGCTCACCCCAATTCTTTTAGAGGAGGAGAGGAAGAAGTTAGTGTGATTCAGTGGATGGAAGAGCTCCAAGCTAAGCNCAGGTGTTCTCACATTTTAATAATAGTGTCTTATGCCTAAAAGTTCTCTCTGATCACAAGGGGAATGAAGGAACTCAGTAATAAAAGCTAGGAATCCTGTGATGTGAAGCTCAAAAAGAAGGTGGCTTCAGAGTCACTGGTATTATGTGCCACTTCCCACAGCATGGAGCGGGCTCTGGTGGTTTTGACATGTGTGTAATATGGGCTAAAAGGGGGTGTATGTATGCATTGGCAGCTTGTACCTGCACAAGAGCCCCCCCCCTTTCCCCATCTCCCAAGGATTTTCCAGATGCTTCAGAGGATTGGAAATGTCAGTGATGCTGGAGTCTGCTGCTTCTCAGATAGGCAGTTGAACAACTGGGGATAAAAGGATCAGGTTCTCCACTAAGAGACATAAAAATGAGCCTGATTTGGAAATAGAGTGAGATGGCTCAGTGGATAAAGGCACTTCCTGCTAAGCCTGAGGACCTGAGTTCAAACTGAAGGACTCATGTGGTGGAAGGAGGGAACAACTCCCATGAGTTGTCCTCTGACCTCCACATGTACGGTGTGGCAGCAGTACCTGTGTGAGAACACACATACACACACACACACACATACACACACACATACATACACACACATACATACACACACATACATAAGCACACACATACACAAGCACACACACACAACAAACAAATAAATAACATGATGAAGNAGAGTGACCTGGGCTTGAGTCTGAGCTCAGCTATGCCTACTCCTGTAGACTTAACCTCTCTGAGCTTCAGTTTCTTAAAAACATTTTGTTGTTGTTGTTGTTGCTGTTGTTTTAATTATATGCATGTATGTCTCTGAATGAATATGTGTACTTGTGCATAGGGGCCTACAGAGGACAGAAGAGGGTGTCTGATCCCCTGGAGCTCAAGTTACAGGTGGTTGTAAGCCACCCAACCTGGGTGCTGGGAACTGAACGTGGATGCTGTGCTAGATTTTGGTTTATCTGTGCTATAGATGACAGAATATTTTTGTGTCACAAGCTCAGATGTTGTTGTCAAGATTATATGTAGGATTAGACAAGTTGAAAACACTCAGTGACACACTGCNTGGATTCATTTATACCTGTAAGTTCTTACAACCGTGGTTACGAATACATTATAAAAGACGTGGGCTTTTTTAAATAAACCTTTTTATCAATTTCCTTGTGGATTCCACATCACGTGCCTCAATCCTACTCATCTCCCCATCCCTCCGTTATCGCCCTCTGCCCTTGCAACCTCCCCCAGCTAAAATAAAATAAAATAAAATAAAATAAAATAAAAAGACAAAAACCAAAAAAACCAGTCTCATCATGGAAGCTGTGGTGTGGCCCAGTGAGTCACCCTGTATAACCTTTAGTCTGTACATCTTCACTTGCAAATGTTCATTGGTCTGGTTTAAGGCCTCTGGCTTCTGCGACACTATCAAGGCTGGATTCTCACCGGGACTCCTTGGATATCCTGTTGTTGCCTTGTGTTATGNAATTCCTGCAGCTTTGGATCTGCTAGACCTGTCCCTTTACATGCTCCAGCAGTTCATAGACCGGGTGGATGTTGGAGAGGGTAAAATCAGTCTTGGATCTGGGCCTGGGGGGTAGCTGAATTGGTCGGCCCGCCAGCTCTTCCCCATCCTCACCACCAGGGTGAGCTCTCCAGCACTTCCCAGGCTAGCTTAGGCAATGCTGCAGGCAGCAAGGGGAGGGGCCGGTTCTCCTGCTCCCACACCCTGCAGGCTCACTGGCACCCATATCACCAGGGCCAGCTCTACCCCGCTGCTCAGGGGAGGTGCAGGGCCCACTCTCGACTGCACTGCAGCTGGTAAGGGGCAGGACCAGTTCTTCCACTCTCGTGCCCCTGAGGCCAGCTCTCTTACCTCCCTACAGGTGGGAAGGGCATCTTTCCCTTGCCCACATCACAGCACGGCAGACAAGGGGTGGAGGGGTGGGCCAGCTCTCCCAGCCGTACTGTGCTGCCCAGGCAAGGTGTGCGGCCAGCTCTCCCGAGCTTGTTTTTCATATATTTTTCACTCAAAGCATATGAATTACTTCTAATGGATTACTGACCCTTTATTTACTTACTTATTTGTTTGTTTGTTTATTATGTTTGAAGTGACACTTTGGTAGAGGTTTTTTTAATCTAATTACATCCCACTACTGCCCCCATAAATGGCTGTGACTCTCAAAGGGACAGCATTAGATCCATGGGTGAGGGCAAAGGCAGTTCTGACAAATTTTTAAAATTCCTTCTATCAACAAATACCAGTTGTGGAATCTTCCCTATAAAAGCTCATCCCCAGCTTCTTTTGAATTCTTAAGTAGCTAAAAGAGCATTGAAGACCTGCTAGAAGTAATGACAGTGCTTGTTAAGGAAGAAATAAACTAAAATGTACACACTCACAGCGTATTTCCAGGACTTGGAGGGCTGTGTCGCTTGGTCAAGCAGTACACAAAAGAAGCCTTCTGAGATTACAGTCCAGTTAGGGATTAGTTAGCACTATGTCTGGTGGATTCCATTAGTTCTGTTTA
>LZPO01076342.1:24369-46067 GCA_001675575.1 Neotoma lepida
GTTTTTTTTTGTTTTTTTTTTTAGTCTCTAAATCAGTGTGACATCTATTCCCCTCACTTTTCTCCTGTTACTTGTCATGAGAAGTCTCTCTGTGTGCCACACATCTAAGGCTGAGACAGCAGAATGGTGTCCTCTGTCTATCGTGCCAGGAATGATATTCTGAAATTCAGTTTTATTATGCCCCCTGTGTATGTGAGGAACCTATGGTATCTGACCCTCATGACACAGGTCATGATGTTTCTGGAAGTTCAGTCACTTCCTGCAGCAATTCTGATATCATGGCAAAGGTTCCAGACAAAAGTCGTGATGACTGTTTCCTGAATCACTCTGTCTCTTGTGTGTGTTGTACTTACTAGTATTAGTGTGTGCACCTGCACATATGGGCTCACATGTCAAAGAGTATGTTTATACGTGGGTGCTCTGGTCTAACCACGCGTGTCTTTCAGCTTTTCTCCACTTTTATTTTTTTGAGACCGAATCATTTGCTCATCAGTTAGCTAGGCTTGCTGTCCAGTGTGTGTGCCTGTCCCTCCACCCCTACTCTGAGCTCTGAGGTCCAAATGCCTGCCATCACACCCAGCTTTTTCTGTAGGTTCTTGGAGGATCCAAACTCATGTCCTCAGAGAACAACTTGCAAGAGTTGGTTCTTTCATACCATGTGGATTTCAGGGATTGAACTCAAGTTGTCAGGTTTGCTAAGTGCCTTTACCCATAGAGCTGGGTACCAGGCTACCAAGTTATGACACGGAGACTTCTTACTAATTATGAATGCTTAGCCTAGCTTAGCTCTCATTTTAATCTGTTTTTCTTTAAGTTTTGCCTCAGGGCTTTTTATCTCTCTCTCTCTCTCTCTCTCTCTCTCTCTCTCTCTCTCTCTCTCTCTCTCTCTCTCTCTCTCTCTTCCTCTCTTTCGCTTTCTGACTCTCTCTGTGTCTCTCTCTTTCTTTCTCTCTATCTTAATCTCTTGCTGTCTTCATGTCTGGCTGGCACTGCCTTGCTTCTGGCCCATTATGTGTCCCTCTCTTTTTCCCTCGTTCTCTTCCCTCTTGTTTTTCTCGAGCCTAGATTTTTTTTCCTCCTGTTTATTTTCTCTGCCCACTAGCTCTGTCTCTCCCTCTCCTGCCTAGCTATTGGGTGTTAAGCTTTTTATTAGACCAATAAGGTGCCTTAGGCAAGCAAAGTGAAACAAATGCAACCTATCTTTACATAATTAAACAAATGCAGCATAAACAAATATAATACACCTTTACACAGTTAAGTAATATTCCACAAATGTAAAACATCTTTACATAGTTAAATATTCCACAGCAGAGCTATCTTGTTGACCACGGCGGTATTCCTTATACCTGATNGTGGGTGCTGAGTGAATATCTTGATATCCTAAGGCCTGTGAACAGTTATGTTATTTATTGTTATACTAACATGGATTCTTTAAGACTATGCATTGCATTACTATTTAGATAACTATTCCTTTTACACACACACTATCTAATGTTGTATATTCACCAAGAGTTCGATAAGGAAGGCTTGTGGTTTCATTAAGATGCACTGCTGGGTAATCAGGTTACAACCNGTGTACTGTGGAAAGGGGTAATGAGGGAAGATTGGAACGTCCTTCTATAGACAGTTTCAAATGTCAGATACAAAGCTTTCTCTGGATCACAAATGAAGCACCCGCAGCCCAGCGTGGAGATAGAAGCTTGGAGTCACTGACTCTAGATGGCTCTGTGATCATAAGGACACATTACAGCTGTTGTTCCTCTGCTACGTTTATTCAACAAAGAAGCAACTCATAAGTTCTTTCTCAGAAAGAAATGTTTTCTTCTGCTGTTGTTTAATACCACCGCCACAGCCACCTCCAAACCTCCAGCATTGCTGATGGCACCCAGGGCCTCCCACATGCTAAGCCATAATTATGCTCCACGTGACTTGGAGCTATGTAGACAGAGTGCAGCCCCAAGTACACATACCACTTCCAAGCTGTGCTTCCAGCCTACATTTGTAGTCACTTAGCTCTTCTTGGTTGCCTTCTAGATAACAGAACAGTATCAGGGAGGGGGAGAGAATGCCCTCATAGAAGATTTCTTATCTGTTCAGTTAAGGCAGTGAGCATAATGAGGTCCAGTGATTTCTCAATTAACAAATCAAGTCAGCCCACCTATGCTTAGTTTCATTAAAGTGAATATCCTATGCTTAGAGGTGTCTAAGAATATATCAGGCAGGAACTATGTGTGAGAGAGAGACCACAGACAAGGACTTTAGTGCCCACTTTAATTTCCCTTAATTTTTTGAAGCTTTAGATTCTATATATGAAAGAAAACACATGATGTGTTCTGTGTCTAACTTACTGGACTTAACATGATGGGCTTTATAAAGTTCTATCAATTCTGAGAATGGCATGACTTCATTCTTGTTTGACTAAATAATACTCCATTGTGTGTATATATCATATATTCTGTATCCATTCTTTTGTTGATGGACCCAAGCCTTTGTGAAAAGTGCTACTCCCCCACAAAAAAAAAAAGTGAGTCAGAAAGTATCTTGTATATGCTGACTTCATCTTCTTTCAGTTATACACCTAGGAGGGGTATGGGTTGTATCACATCATAGTTCTATTTTTTGGTTTTTGAAGAACTTCCTTGCTGTTTTCCCTGATGGCTGTCCTAATTTACATACTCACTAGCAATCTGGAAGAATCCCACTCTACCCTCAAAATTTACCAACATTGTCATTGGTGTGGTTTCTTGATATATATATATAGGATAAGATGGAATCTCAGGTCCTTTTGATTCATATTTTTCTGCTGAGCTAAAGGTATTGAACATGTTCCATGTATTTATTGGCAATTTGTATTTCTGTTTTTGAGATCTGTTCATATTGTTTGTATTTGTATGTGTTATATTATTTGTTGTTTCTTTTGTTTTTTATATATTCTGTAAATTAGATCTTTTTAAGAGGGATGGCTGTCACAGAATTTTTTTCTCCCATTCTCTAAGCACTTGCAGTCTGTTGATTATCTCCTGGGCTGTGCAAGTGCTCTTCAATTTGATATAAATCCACACATCAACCTTTGCTTTTAGTTCCTATGTGAGTGCTGTTCCGGAGGCCATTGCTTGCCTCCATCGCTTGAAGTATTCCCTTGTGGTTTCACTTTGTTGATGTTAGGATTGAAGGTCTGATATTTGGTCTTGGGTTTCTTTTGAGTTGACTTTTATTCAAGTTGAGAGGTTTGACCTGTTTCAGCCCAGTATTCTCTGTGAAGATCTCCTCTTTACTCAGAACCATTTGTCACAGAGATATTTTTGCCAACATCAGTTTTTGATGCCTTTGTAGATGTTGTTTCTTTCTGGGTCTTATAGCTACTCCTATATCTGTTTTGGGTGTTTTACTTGTTTGTCCACACGCCCACCTCACGAACCTGCTGTTTTTGTTGCTGCAGTAGATTCTGAAATCAGGTCTTGTGATGAGAGCCCATCATTGCCCTTCTTGCTCAGGATTGCATTACCTAGTCAGGGTCTTTCATGATTACTTAAGAACTTTAAGACTTTTGGGGGGGGGGGTTGGGAATTGCATTGAAACCTCAAGTTGGTTTTTGGTAGTNTAGCCATTTTATTGATACTAATTCTGTCGATCCATGAGTGTGTGGAAGGGGGCTCTCATCTTCTCTTGTGTAATACAATTTCTTTCTTCAGTGACTTTTCTTTGGTTGGTTGGTTTGGTTTGGTTTTGGGATTTTGAAACAGGGTCTCAGTGTATAGCTCTGGTGGTCATGGAACTCACCATGTACACCAGGCTAGCTCACAGAGATCTGCCTGCTCAGACCTCANACAAGTGCTGGGATTGAAGGCACGTGCCAGCACACCTTGCTCTTAGTTTGTAATTTTCATGTAGAGCTTTTCACCTCCTTGGTTAGTTCGGCTTATCCCTAGGGGTTTTGTTGTTTATTTATTTGCTTGTGGTTTGTTGTCTGCAGTTTGCTGACTAGAGGCTATGAGGAACAGTATTGTTTTCCTGATTTCATTCTCAGTGAGTCATGTTTGGTGAATGGCAAAGCTACTGACTTTTGTATGCTGATTTTGTACCATGGCATCTTCTTGAGTTTATCTGTCTGTTCCAAGATCCTTTTGGTGAACTCTGGGATTTTCTAGGTAGAGAATCATAGCATCAGAAAACAAGGGTGATTTGGCGTTCTATTTTCATATTAGTATCCTAAAGAAAGGTGCTGTATTGANTAAGAGTGATAAGGGGCATGCTTCTCTTGTGTTCTAATTTTAGAGGAATTGTTTCTCATTTTCTCTGTTCTGTAGATGCTGGCTGTTTGGGATATGGCGTCTATTTTTTTTAACAGAACTTGGAGTTTTATTGTCGCTTTATTTTAGCATATGTTCCATCTCTACCTAATTTTCAAGGCTTTTATTGTAAAATGATTTTGAATTTTATCACAGGCTATTCTGCTTCTATTAAGATGACTGATTTTCATCCTTGATTAAACAGTTGTGCCTTATTTTGTTAACTGATTTGCATTAGTTGGACCATCCTGGCATCCTTGGAATGAAACCACCTTGTTCATGTTTAATAATCATTTAATGTGATATCAATTTTATATACTAGCATTTTACTAGGGATTTTTACATTTCTTGTCAAAGATATTTGTCTGTAATTATATTTATTTATTTATTTATTTATTGTTGGGTCCTNATTTTGTTTTGTATCTAGAATATTAATATGTAATTATGCTTTCAAAAACTACCTATAGCCTTTGGTTTTCATTTATGTTTGTTTTAATATCCATTTTTTCTCTAATTTTATTTATTTAGGTCCTGATTCTTTTGAACAAGTCTGCTAAGAAAATGACTGTTTTGAGTCTTTTTTAAAGACCAATTCTGTTTCATTGATTTTTTTTTATTGATCTTTTGGTCTTTATTTCATTTACTTCAGGTCTTACCTTTATTAATTCTCTCCATCTTAATTTTTGTGTAGCTCATTCTTGGCTTTCTTAGGTTATTTATTTGATACTTCTCTTTTAACATAGGTAGTAGGTACTCATAGCTGTAGAATTGCCTCTTCACACCGTTCTCACTGCACCTCATAGATCATATGGTATGTTGTCTTCTCATTTTCATTTAATTCTCTGAATTCTTAAACTTCTTCTCTGACTTCTTCCATGAACCCAGAGTACATTCAAAAGTTTATTCAATCTTTGTGTGCTTGCATACCATCTATAGTTTCTCTTGCTGTTAATTTCTACGTTCAACTATGATCTAGTAAGATTAGGAAATTATTTGAATTGTTTTGTTAAGATTATGTGTGGCCTGAAATATCATCTGTTTTGAGGAGAGGTCCCTTTGCTGCTTAAAACAGTGTGTACTCTACTGTTTGCTAAAATATTTGGCTGATGCTTAATAAGATTCCATTGGATCTGCATTGTGGTTTCATTGAGGTACTGTTTTGTTGTTTTGCCTTAATGATCTGTCTATTGGTTAACGTGAGTATTGAAATCACCCAGTCTTGCAGTTTCTCTTCTCTTATTTCCTGTAGTATGCATTTTGTAAAACTGGTATTTTACTATTTACAGTAGATTCAGATCCGGCCCAGATGCCCATCAATGGATGAATGGATAAGGAAAATGCAGTGAATATACCAGGGGAGTTTTGACAACCACAGAGAATGAAATTATGTCATTTTAATGAAGCTGGGTGGGATTGGACACCAACATACTGAGCAAAATTAGCACAACTCAGAAAGTCAACTGTTTTTCCTCTTGTCTGCAGAATCTGTGCAGAGAAAACACATACACACAAATATGAACATATATATGGCATGAAAGTGGGGGACAAAGTATTATAAAAGGAGGGGAAAGGACTGGGTAAGGGAGGGAAAGAAAGACACTATTACATGTTTTCTCTCATATTCAGAGTCTCTGTGTGCGTGTGTGTGTGTGTGTGTGTGTGTGTGTGTGTGTGTGTGTGTGTTTGGTTCTCATTTCATTGACTATCACCTTAATTGTTCTGAGCTTTGGATTTCATTTCCATCTTCCGTCTTTCACTCCAAGGCCATGTGTATCTTTCCATTGAGGATTCTTGCAGCAAATAGTTTGGCCCATTTCTTTTAAATNAAGAATAAACAATCTGCATAGGTCTGTTGTTAAGTCATATATTCTGATTTCTGTCATTGTATTGCTGTATAAATCTCATTTGATTCTCTCCCAATTCTCACTTGTTTATATACTTGCTTAATGAGATTTAGTCTTTCTGTGTTAGCTCTTATGATTGCACTTGTCTTGTTTTGTCTTTTGTGGGTAGAATTCTTTTAAGTATTGTATTAGTTACTTTTCTTGTTGATCTGACGAAATCCCCGACGAAGAACATTAAGACAGGAAGGCTTTACTCTGGCTCTCAGTTTGGGGGTTATTGTCCCTGATGCTATGGCAAGCATGGTAGCAAGAGTACGAGGCAGTGGGTCACACTTCAAGGGCAGTCGGGAAGCAGAGAGGAATGAATGTTTCCCCTTCTCCTTGTCATTCAGTTCCNGAACCGACCCATGGTACTATGCTGCTCACTTTTGTGGGAGATCAGTGTTCTGTCTCCTATTAAACCTTTCCCGAAACATCTTCATAGAGATGGATGGAATTGCATGGAGACTCTGAATCCAGTCAAGGTCCCAATCAAAATTAATTGTCACAAGTGTCTTCAGTCATGCTAGTTATGATTCCCTTTCAGTTCTAAATATTCTGGAAAATATTTCTTCTTTGATTCTGAAAGATAATTGTGCTGGATATAGTAATCTATGGTGACATTTATTTTCTTTCAGCACTTGAATTATATTATTCCATGCCATCTGGCCTTTAGTTTCCCCTGAGCACTGTGCTATTACTATGACGGCTTTGCTATTTTATTAGTGACATGGCATGTTTCTCTTGCAGCTCTCAGTAATCATCATTCTCTNTCCTGTACTTTCAATACTTTATGTATGGCAGGAGCAGTTCTTTTCTGTTCATTGCCCAGGGTTGTGGTGGATGTCTTCACTAAAGCTAGCCTGTCTTGCAGGGGGAGTCACCTGCAAACCAAACTCCCTCACTGAATCCAAAGCTTATACAAACAGCAGGTTTCTCTTGAAGCTAGAACATGGGTCTGCTGTTAGCATTTAGACTTCTTGCAGACCATGGACTATTCCTCATCCCCACTTGTATCTATCTGTCTGTCCCTTAGCTACAGTCAGTCAGGCTTGCTCTTCCTGTACCTGACNCATCTTTCTGGTACTCTTCACCTGCCTGGAATGTTCTCATCCTCCTTGTAAATTTTTCCCCATCTTTCAAGACTGATTGTTGCCTCCTCTTAGACTATAACCCAGACTCTAACCAGAAGTTTTCCTCTAGGCTGATGAATGCCTTTCTTTGTGCTTCTCCCTCTGTGTTCAGGGAACTGCACTTTAATCTTTTATGAGTTGTCCACATGACACACAAGACAGTGTTTCCACTGCTTGTGCTTATATTTCCCCATATCCAGCAGGAACACCAGGTCCTGACAGCACACTTCATGTGTATTTGTTCAGTAGTTGAGTGATCGTAGTATACATAGTACAACACATACTTACTTAAAGAAAGGATAAGCATCCCAACAGGCAGCAACTTGAACTCCCAGTATGCAGCTTCTCACTGCTCTGTTCCTGTCATCTGTGGAGTCACAGCCCCTAGCTCAAAGGTGCCAAGTGCTCTGTGGTCTGCTACAGAGCAGCTTTCTCGTGATACAATCGGAAAGGTCTTGAGTAAATACTCCCTGTCCTGCTGAGACTCCAGATGCTTGAAAAAAACAGTAGTGATGAAGGTCCAGAAAGATCCAAGTTTTAAGGCTTGACAAAGAGCAATTGAAAAGAGGCATGAGAACCTAGCTCAGATGTCACAGGCCCATGGCCAAGGGCATATTGCCTGGATACATGGGTCAGTCTTCTAACAATGAGTACCACCTCCTGAGCTGGTGCTTGAGAGCACTGGTACAAAAATGAAGAGTGAGGGTGGCTCCTGCAGCTTCACTAGCATGTCTNAGCTTCTATAGGGCAGGCCAAGTTTAAGGAACAAAGATATAGGCTCCATCTGTGACTTCTACAAAACATGAAATATGTCTCTATCCACCGAAGTTGGTCTGTTATAAAGTTCACCGTTCCATCTCAAATTTAATTACAGATCCTGAAAGAGTTTAAATATAAACCTAGTAAAATATGCTGCTGGGTTCATTTTCATTTGTTTATTCCAAAATGACTTACCTATACCTTCTGAGCGCTAGATGNTGCTGCCCGTAGTGTGTCAGTAATGAGCCCGGCAGATCTTTCCACCCCAGGCTACCTCCGCCTTTGCTGGTTTAAGAGGATGGAGTTTTCTCAGCATCAGTGCCGGGGTAGAGAACATAAAGAGGAGTTAGAAGCCCAAAGCTGCAGGCTGGTATCACACCACCCTTATCCGTTCCACTCATCTCCATCTCTATGGGGGAGACAGCAGCTCCCTGAAGAAGCCTTTCCTCTTAGCCACCATGCACTGGCTGGCAAGTCCTTCATTTGTTAATTCAGCTGGTGTCTGGCAGGAGCTGGGAGCCGACCAATAATGGACAGGACAGATGGGTCTACTGGTGAGGATCTTCAGTCTGGCTCCTCTGCCAGTGAGGTGACCATACCAATTTATCATCCAAACTAGGGCACTTGGGAGGTCCAAGGTAACAATGCAGCCCTGGGAGAGTGCCATGCAGACACACCTTCAGCACCTGCACTGGGACTTTACTGAAGCAGCAGTCTGCAAGTGGCTGTTGTCTCTTGAAGAGATGCTGATGCTTCTTGACCCATTTGTGTCCCCTGGCTTTTGAGGAACCCTTGATAGTAACTAGAGTCCCTAGAATGTATAGATAAATACTCATGCAGATTACATGATGCCTTTTATGGGAAGCATGCTTAATGCTTGTTTTTTACTTACTATTGGACACGTAATTTTATATAATCACTGCTATCAAAAGGATTTAATGCAAAATGAATGAGGATTATTAGTTAAGAAAATAAAGTCAACAACAGCCAAATAACTACCAAAGGAACTTTGCCAAGAACCTTCCTTTGTGTTCTGTATAAGGACTAGGAAGGTTAATTTCTGCATTTTGTTTGTTAACTTCTAATTACACAATTCTACNAATTGGTGATCTAATAGTTTCCTGTGTTTTAGTCCCTGTGGTGGGTCTAACCCACTACACCTACCTGCTGCCGCAGATTTCAGGCAAGAATGTTATCATTAGATGTTCCTCTCTCTGCCACCCTAACTGGGTCAGCTGCCCTCTGCCAGGACCCCCTTTGTGTTACCCAGCAAGGCCTCTACCAGTCTGTCTGCCCACCGGAGACAGATGTAATTTTGTCATAGGANTAAGGGAGTCATTTATTCAGTTCAACTATATCTCACACTTTACTAGATAAAATTCAAGTAGGAGGTACAAAGTAAACTACCACACCCACCCCAGGTTATATTCTTGTAAAAACTAAAGATGATGCATTTTAAAGGTTGGAAGTACAAGACCAAGGTTAAGCTGAAGATGGAGCTTGAAGAAGCCGCCTCTCTGTGAGGTTGTTGATTGGTGTATTCCATTTGCTCTTTCATAGTCTGCAGGCCCTCTCTCCGTCTCTTACTCTAGCAACGATGGGCAAGTTATTATAAAAATGCCTCACTATTTTACTTCCATGTTAGAGATCCCATACAACATGGCTAGTCTGCTTATTTTTATAACACTATATTATAGCCAGGGCTTCAAGGGTATTAGGAACAGGAAGGGGCTGTGATTTGGGGGAAAGATCCATGTACTGGCCCTGTGGCTCAGAGTAGGCTAGCTACATGATTAAGCACCTGGAGTAGTTCTTTTAGCTTCTCCACTCTATGCTTTCTTTGTTATTCTTGTGACAAGACTTTCTCAGTGAAGGAAGTAATGACTGATTTACATTTTGATGCACATTCCATAACTCATGTGGACAGACCTGTTACAAAGACAAGACAACTGGCCNTGAGTTTCACTAGTCTAAGATGCAAGCAAGATAAATTTCTAAAGTCTCTTACTGATTAAATTTCAGATTCTTTATGCTGTAGCTTACATTAAAGAGAGGTTTCAGTTAACTCTTGAATTGATTGTATTATTTAATTATTATTATTAAAAAGTCAATTCAGAGGCTGGAGAGATGGCTCAGGAGTTGAGAGCACTGGCTGCTCTTGCAGAGAATCTGAGTTCAGTTCCTAGCACCCACATAGTGCCTCACAGCTGTCCATAACTCCAGTTACAGGGCATCTGATGCCCTCTTCACACCTCTATGGGCACTAGATGTGGGCATGATGGGGCACAAGCTAACATATAAGCAAAACATTCAGACACATAACATAAACCAACCTAAAACCTTCAGCTTTCCTCTGTATTTTACAGTCAGTCTCTCAAGCTTCCTTTAAAGACTTTGGAATAGATCAAAACTGAGAAACAAATCACCCTTACTGTGAAGATAAAGTGGGCATCCTTCTTGAGGCAATGCCACACATTCAACAAAGGCTGAGCTCTTCTGGTGGGAGGCTGGCCACAGGTGTTAAGACATCTTCTGTCTGGAAGGCTGTGGCCACACACTAAGCCCTGAGTCCGTCCGGCTTCCCTGGGCTTTGTCTGGATGCCAGATGGCATCGCCTCAGTCGGCTGCATCGCCTGTAATTTAGGTAGCATTCTTCATATCAGTGTATTTGCTGTCTCATTAATTTTAACTTATCCAAATCTCTTCCTGGCCCAGAAGCCAGAAGGCTGAAGCTCAAGCTGTGTGTGGAAAATCCTCCCTGTAAAATACATCAGGGTAACTTGAGACAGAAGATAAAAGTTCNCTGAAGTTAAACACTTCTTTCCAGCTTCCTGTGACATATCGATGCTTGGTAGGTGCCTTCCTGCAGCTTATAGGATTTGACAAGGTTGTAAAGACAACTCTTCAAATTGTTTATTTGCTTTTGTTCTTAATCAAGTGATTCTATACGTTGAAAGAGATGTTCTTTTTCAGTCTTATGGACAGACTAGATTGGACAGCAGTTTCTCTTGTTTGAATGAGTAGCACTTGCCTGGGAGTCTTCCCTCTCAATAATTGTGACATTGTCATTTAGAGCCCTGACTGGGGTGTGTGTGTGTGCACGTGAGTGTGTGTGTGTGTGTGGGGGGGTGTTTATTACTTGTTAGTAGACAAAGTGAGGGGTTTTAATGTAATATTTTCATCTATGTGTCATTATAATTTGTTTTAGTTCATCTGACTCATTGCCCTTTATGCCTCATGCACATACCGTCCTGTTAGCATTCCCAGAAATATGTTCATGGTGTCAAACTTCTACCTCAGAGTTCAGTCATCTAGCATAATTAAATAAGCACTTTTGGCTGACATCAGAGAGCTGAGAAAGCTTTTCTTTNTGCCTCTAGAAGTGGAATTTGGATAGATCCCTATGTTGTATCCCTTCTATCCTTCACGATGTGGTCATTTCCCCATCTTCTCTCTTTAGTTCTACTCAAACTCATGACCTGCACATTAAAAATCCTCAGGGTAAGAGAAATGAGCTTTCTGCAGCTGGCAGATTTGGGGAGACTTTGTAGGGTGGACTAATGTGCTGGAGCTCTTTGTGTGCCTGGGTAGATATGTTTTGACCCTTCACCGTAGGAGCCAAAGGAAGGTCTTACATGCACCCTTTTATGAAGAAACACCATTAGTTCCTTAACAAAGACAATAGAAGGTCAGCATTAGAACTTAGCTTGAAAGAGTCCAGCAAATATGCATGTGAAATATGGTCTGTTAAAGAAACATAAATTAAAACATGTCTTAGAATGGCCCAGATTAAAGACTCACCATACTAAATGCTGGTGAATGTCTGACAAACTGAAACTCTCATACACTGCCAGTTGTAGTTTTTAGAAAAGTAAGTGTACATATATGTTAGGTGAGCATGCTTTTCCACTTGTTGGGTACCTATCCAAGCCAAAAGGAAGATGTGTGTGGAGTGGTGGTCCCTGGGCATGTGGCNGACATTTGTAATCCCAGACTGTGGGAGATGCAGCAGGAGGATCAGAGGTTCAAGGCCCACCTGGACTGCATAGTGATCCCTGTTTCTAAAATAACAAACAGGAAAAAAAATCATCTGTTCCAACTTCTGTGTGGATGTGGATAAAAGTTTTGTTTTTGTGGTAACAAAATCCATGAATAATCCAGATCTTTCTAGAGGTAAATACATAAACCAACAAACCATATTCATGCACTGGAGTACTATATTTAGAAATAAAAAGAAACTATTGCTCATGTTACAGCATGGATGGATTTCAAAATTATGAGGTGTGAGAGAAGCCAGACAGAATGAACACATAAAATGATCCCACTTGTATAAAATTCTGGAAAATGAAAACTAGCCTACAGTGACAGAAAACAAAGCAGTGTTTTCCTAAGGAGAGCCTTGGGTGGGGGGAGGAGTTACTGAGGGCACATTGTCACTAGTGAGAGTGGTAGATGTGTTCATGTTTCCCATTTTGGTGGTGGTTTCATGAGTGCCCACGAATTCAAAACTCGTATTTTCCACTTGAAATGCATGCAATTTATGTTACAGCAGCTGCATTCCAGTGTGGCTGTGTGACATACACAGACGCCCTCACCTCTTAGCTTCTTAGCTTCAGGGGTTAGGAAGACTTTGGGGTCTATGGTTAAGACTTTAAAGGGCATGGCCCTGTTGAGTACTCAGAAAAAAACTACATTCCTCTCTTCAGAAGTGTGCCCACAGAGTTTCACCTAAAATTTAGGGCTAAAAGCCCAGGCTAAGATACCTATAGAATTTTTCATATTCTAGGAAGCAAAGGCCATTTTACTANATGCATCTCCCAAAAAAACTCCTTTGTTTCTCTAAGCAAGTAAGTGAATTCTGACCACTATCTCAGATGAATGCTTGTTATTCTTAGCAAGTGTAACTTAGCTATCTTCTCTCACACCATGCTTTTATTTATATATATATATTTTTTTATTTTTTATCTTAATTTTAATTTAACTATAAGGATATTGGTCTATCACTACCACTAGCAAAATGAGGTTATATCTGTATTGATTATACAATTTCATTGTTCTGAAAAATGAGCAATAATAACATAATGATTATTGGACATTTCCATTACCATTGTTATCAGCCAGTTCATAAAATTTTACCTTCAACATGTTAAATAAAATTCAGGATCAAAATACCAATCTCACAGTTATATTTTAAAGGGCAGATTCAGTAACAGGCAGTTTTGCTATGTCAAATGATTTCAGATTTTCATGCCCTGCCCAAGTTATACTAACTGGAATTTACCTGCACCGTAGGGAGAATCACGGGTATATGTCTCTGTTCCTACTACTTCCCATGGATTTCATCCTTCTATGTATAAGTAATAAGCTACTCAAGTATGACATCTTGCTTTTCCTACGAGCTGATACTTGTAGTACATGTAGTATACTAGAATCTCATAGAAGCACCACATTTTTTCCACCAGGATTTTAATTGAATGAAATCCCAAGAAAAGTATTTAATGTGGCCATTTCTTTTTTTTCCTCCAATATTTCATTTACCATTTTTGCAATATCCCAGAATTCTGTATTATGTTGACTCATGAACAGAGCCTTCGGATTTTCCCTAAGAGAGTGAGAGGCGTAGATTGGTATCCAGGTAAGTTTTTGGAGTAGAATTTTTGAGATCAACAGCTGTGAAGGAATCAAGGAATCCGAATGTGGAGGAATTAAATTGTTCCACCCAGAGAAATGGGCCTCACCCAAAGTTGCTTTCAAACCTAGAGGGCTGTCAGGGTCATTCAGCATTGAAGACATGGGCTTTCTTACTCACAATGACAAGTCACTGAAGGCATGCAGGTTTGGGAAGAGCCCTGGCCAGGGCTAAGCCAGCTCTCTGGCATGGGGAACTCCCAGAGAAAGACGGTTTAGAGTCATCTGCTAACAGTAGCCCCAGAAGATGGGAGGATGATGGCCTCTGTGTCTTCATTCTTGTTTGTTCACTACAAAGGGGTGAGATTGAGTTGGAGCAGGAGATCTCATCAGGGGGGCTTTGTAGACCTGATGGAGACCACAGCTTTCATTCTGAGCTGGAAGCCATCAGGCAGCCTTCAGCAGAACATTGGTAGGGCCAGAGTACTTGCTGTCAGGCTCACCTGACCGACATGGAGTTCTGGGCTAGTATCTCTGCTAAAAGCTGGGTTTTACCTCACAAGCGGAGAAGTGAAGTCTCATCTCTGTAAAAAAACTGAAGAAAAAACAGCCAGTCTTTAAAAACATACTTGGATTAGTATGTGATACCTGATACTCAACTCATAGTTTGGATGAGCCAAGAGTTCTTGCATTTTCATTTGCTTTGGGAAACAAATGGGAGTATGGTTCAGGAGACAT
Source organism: Neotoma lepida (assembly GCA_001675575.1). NCBI lineage: Eukaryota > Metazoa > Chordata > Mammalia > Rodentia > Cricetidae > Neotoma > Neotoma lepida. The sequence goes on from LZPO01076342.1 coordinate 38,800, forward strand.
GTTTGCAGAAATTCCTCTAAAATAGGAACAATTCTATCCGAAGCTCTTAGCCTTGGGTTATTCAGAGTCTTGAAGCCCTCCAAACTTGCGTGTAAACTTTCACGTGCATGATTCTGGGGAGAAGGGCTGTATTGTACTTATTTAGTGTGGCTACATGCTAGGATCTCAGAGATCCATTTGTCTGTTTGTCATTTTCATTTTCTCAACACAGATTGGCATTTACTATCAGGCATTAGAAAAATAGCAAGAAACAAGACATTGCTTTTTAAAAACTCATTCTGAGGTTTTAAACTCATATATGAGGTTATATACATCCAAAAATAATAATCCATAAATAATTAGCATGTCTGGTGTTGATAAGTGACATAGAAAGAAAAAAAAAATCCTGGGTAAAGAGATAGAAAATGAGGCTGTTTACATGAAGGAGTGTGATAGCATAGCCAGGGGAATTTCTGTAGAAACTGGAAGAGAGAGAGGCAACCCTGGAGGAGGCCTTTTACTTATGGTAGAGGCAGTGGTGGGTTCAAGGTTCTTGGTGGGAGCCTGCTCTGAATGCTTGAAATCAATATGGAGGCTGTTGTGAATAGAGCAGGCACAGAGAGGAGAGAACAGTGAGGGATGAGGTCAGGGCTACAGCTGGANGCCTGGTCAGGTGNGATGTGCAGACTTCACAGGGGCCATGCTTGTATCCTGACCTGGAAAGCTATAAAAGGGTTTAAGCAGAAAAGTTGGTACATAGTAACAGATGTAGCTGACAGGTAGCAGAGGCTGGCTTCTGGGGCCAAAGCTGGAAGCAGAGAGACGGTCAGCTATCGAGCGGATATTAAGGGGCAATGACCTCATGTGGGGTGTAGCAGTGGTGGTAAGAACGCATCGTGTTCTATGTGTACAGATGAATCTTTAAACTACATCTGTTAGGAAAAGTAAGAGTTTGCCTAGGTTACCAAGGAGTTTTAATCTAGCAAGGATATTAGACAATATGCAGGTGATTTCATCAAGGTCCAGTGGTAAAGACTAGATGAGAGGAGAGTGGAGTGAGGGAACCATTCCTGGCGAGACTCAGAACAGGAAGTAGCAAAAGCGATGCTTGAAAGGGGAATAGAAGTCAGACCTCAGNAAGAGTCTAGACTCTGTGGAGACGGCACTACCCGAGGAGGCAGCACATTCTCATTTGTGACCCAGATTCCCACATAAATAATGAGTGTGAAAGACCCACTAAGAGCAGTAAAGACTGAAGACAAGCCAGCTAAGACAGCTGCACCCGCCCAGTGCAGGAGCACAGATGTGCTAGCACAGTGAGTTCCCAGAAGCACTCGAGCACACAGAGGCAGAGTGAACTGACTCCACTTCAGAGAGATCACCCAGCTCTAAGCAAGAGGCTGGATTTGAACCAAGGCGTTCTAACTGGGGAATTTAGATTTGTGCACAGTGCACCCCATAAAGTCAGGAACCTGGAAATGTTGGGAAAATACTGAGATGAATCTCTCTTTTTTTTTTTTTTTTGTTTTTTGAGACAGGGTTTCTCTGTGTAGCTTTGGCGCCTTTCCTGCAACTCACTCGGTAGTCCAGGCTGGCCTCGAACTCACAGAGATCCGCCTGTCTCTGCCTCCCGAGTGCTGGGATTAAAGGCGTGCGCCACCACTGCCCAGTGAGATGAATCTCTTACTTCATCTGGATCTGGAATGTAACTGGCCATTATTTTCACTTTCATTTTAAAGTAGCACCCATCTTCACCCCCTTTTCTCCTTAGACCTGGGGTTATCTCCCTTCTTTTTGGCACTTGTTGCTACTTTTCTGCATCGGCTCAGTGTGAGATCTGGGATGCAGGATGTCTCTTGAATAAATCATCAGATTAAAGATATCACCTTGTCAGGTGTCCCAAGGTCGTGCTTGTCTTATCTTAAGTCTTACTCATGGCNTTCCCTCAGACTCTCTGATCACTGGCCCTCTTTCCCCAAAGCTTTTGCTCATTACTAGGTCAAGTGAAATTAACTCACCATCACAGAAACTTCAGCATTGTATGAGATTGTTATCAAATAATCTGTTATCCCAGGAGAGAAGTGCATCTCTTGACTAATTACTCAGAATATAATCACAGGCTATAAATAGTCCTTAAATCACCATTAATTCTTTCACTGTGAAAATATGGAGAATTTAAGGAGCACAAGGCATTCACAGAGAAAACTGGAGAAGACCTGGCTTCATTCNCCAAAGAAGTGTGTACTTGGCCACCTGGATACTGACAGATTGTCCAGACAGTCTTATTTCCTTCTCTGTTTAGATCCAGGGAGGTAATGAGCATGGTTTCCATGCGGGCCATTAATGATGTTATTACAGTTTCATAAGTCACAGTGCTTGCTCTGTATGCCACATGTTATGAAAAGAAATGGAAATCCAAACTTAGTCCCGATGGACCGCCAAGCCTAACATGTGAAGCAAGGAAAACAGCGAAGGAGGCTTAAGAGGATCTTGGATCCCAGTGTGTCCCTATTTACCCAAANATAGAGAAGTTCTTGGGACTGAGTTCAGTGGCCTGTCGAGGAACTAGGAGGCAAACTCAAAGAAGAGAATAGTTCGTATCGAAGCGAAAGACCTGAGTTTTATTTTAGGAAGTCTAGAGGGGCTTAAGTTTAGTTCTTGGACAAGGAAATGGGTGTTGGAAGAAAGTCTTTAGGAAACTATTGAGTCCCTTAAAACAGCAGGTTCAGTGTTCTCTGACATGGGCGAGAAGCCCCAGAGTCACAGACAGCCTACCCAGCACTTCCTTCTCTACTCACGTTCCAGGTAAGGAGCGTTTTTAGTTTTGAAATCCAGGTGCACAGTCAGGAGAAGGGAGAAAACAGTGACACCCATCTTTTTAATGAGTATTGCTGCTGGAAGAGAAATTAGCATCACCCTGAATTTTCTGTGATGTCAGTTAAATGAAGGTGTTTTATAGCACTTTACAACAAATTAGAATCAACTAAATTGAAAATAAGCCTAGCAGCTGGGTTAAGTAATCAGGTAAGTGGCCAGTTTTGCTATTTTTGCTCAGAGCTGAAGACAGAATTTGAATTTCTAATGTCCCAGAGGAATGGGATTCACACTTGGGGAGCCTGGGTCCTAAGGTGACTGTTTCAAATGCTGGCAGCCCATGCCTGCTTTTGAGGCGGTATACAAGCTGCTGGCCACTTCCCTAGAAGTTGGCCCTCATGCACATATTTGTACCCTNGAGGGCTGTGAATTAGTGCAGNACAGAGCAGTGCGTCTGGCTGAACATTAGAGAGCAACCTAGAAATAGACGACCCAGAACAAAGCAGTAAATCACCCACATTAGCCAAGAGAGCCGGATGAAAGGACTAAAATTCATGTGACAACTTTACAGCCACTCGTGAAATCAGCCCGAATCAGTGGGGCTATTAGAACATTTTTATGTCTTAAGAACACAAGTGTCGTCTTCCCTTTCTGCAGTTTGCATATAGTCAGAGTGTCCTGACATAGTAAATGCTGGCTTTCTTTNGTAGGCAGTGTCTCATAGCTGGAAATCTCACTCTGTGAACCTGTGTTTCTTACACAAATTGCTGATGATTTTTGTATCTCAAATCTATTCATGAAGCTCAGGGAGGCCAGCCTCATGGGCGTCAGTGGCCTGGGCTATGATCAGTAGGTGTGCACTTGTGTCAGATTGCTTGTGCTAACAGAAGAAAAGAAAAAGAGATGAGAAAGGGGAGTGGGCGTGGTTAAAAACAAAACCTTTCAGATTGCTCAGAATGCAACCAGCTGAGGGGGCAATAAATGCAGATAAAATTATGCCTATAATTGTGATTTATAAAGAAAAATAGGCCATATCAAGCCTGTAATTTTCATTTTGCCCTCCTTTACAGCTAACAGATTAAATGAAATAAATCTGCAGAAAATCCTCATATCTAGGTTGATTCCTGTCAACCATAAAGAAAAACAAAATTTTCACGTTTCCTTCTGCTCTGTACTTGAAACTCATAGTGTGTTTCTATGTCTTCTCAAAGTCTCAAATCTCAAAAAATTCAGAAAGAAAATTGATACCCAGCTCCTGAATCAGCAGTTTTTCTCATGACATAAAATTGAGAGACAACACCCCCCACCCCGTGCATTTCCGGTTTTGTTCTAGTAGGCACCTCTTTCCGCTGGCTCCAACTTGACTCTCAACAGTTTATCCTCGAGGTTTGAATGTAAAAAAAGCGGCTCTCAATTTCCATCCTCTTCGCTTTTTGATAATTGTACTCATAAGTAGTACTTCAAGTTAGATGAGCAGCTGGGAAAAATCTGCCTTCTGTGCTACAACCTCAGCTATACCAGAGCACTTAGAGACCAGGGCCAACCTCTGATGGACCTGTTGACACTGAGGCTAGCTCCTCAGTCCTGAGCTCCGCACTGACAGCGTCCATGCGTTGACCCTGGCCCACCAACTCTCAAGGCGACCCATCACCATAGAGACAGATCACTGTGCCCTGAAAGCATAAGGACCTGCCTGAGTTGTAAAGGTTGTCTGCTGTGCTGTGTTGCATGATAAAAATGGGTGCAGAGAATTGAGTGAATTTATAGGCCAAGAGTTCCAGCGTGCTGACTGGTTAGTTCCCAGAGAAGTTTGTAACAGCCCTCTCCTCTTTGGCACTGCCCTCTCCTGGCTAATGATTTTCTTAGTAATGAGTTTCTACAAAAACCAACCAATTGAGACTCAGGAGCTGCTATCATTTTTACTTTCTATTAGAAAGTAATTTCAGATTTTATTATGGGAAATGCAGGGTTGATGCACAGTGATTAATCCAGATGCACACAGATAGGAGGTGACAGAAATGATAGAAAAGGTTTTAGAAAGTGTCTGTATGACAGTAATTTGGTCATTTATATGGACTTTGTAATGCCTGTGAAAGAAATTATTTTGCAGTTTATTGCATCATTAGTCAAATTTTCCAAANCATTGATGTGAAAATCCAGAGTTATTGGAAATAACTTGGACACTGTTTCTCTGTGTTTATATTTTACAGTGGCTGCTAATTTACAGAAGATTGTAGATGACCCCAAAGCTTTAAAAACACTGACATTTAAGTTGGTAAGTGGGAAGGTGGAAACGGAAGTAATGTTTTTGTCGTGCTGATACCTGTGAAGAACAATCATATCATTTCATACATACAATTTTGCTGTTGCTAGATTTGGGGAGAGTCACACTTTGTATTCATTACTTGCTTCTGCCACATTGGGAANGTTTTTCTGACCATGACTGGAAATTCTTCCTTCATGAACATAGGTTGTTCTTTCCTCATCATACCTTTGTCTGTGAGTGGCCCTTTGAGACCCTCAAAGCCTGCGGGTACCGTTTTGCTCCAGAACCTCTTTGTATTGCACCTTGACCATACAGACAAAATTAAACTGAAATCAAAGCAGCACTCTTACCGAAGCTTTCCTGAGTCAAAGCCTAGTAGTTCTAACCTTTAAAATAGAAGCTGATGGTTGTATNAATGGTGCAGCTAATCGGAAACATTGTAGAATAGCCCACTGAAGGTTAGTGAAGAAAGATACAGCATTTCACCCCACACTGAAGTCATGCCACCACACTTTTGCAGAGAATAGATGTCCTCGAAGTTTTTACTTGGTAGCACATTTTAAAACTAAGTACAGGTGACTGCAGGAGACAGAACAGTGAGCATTCTGNGTGACTGTGAAGCAAGAGTCTAAGTCTAGATCATCAAGACTGATACTTTCCCAAGAAATTTTAGCAAGCAGTGTATTAAGGCAGAATAAATGACTCATTTTAAAACATAAATTAATCTTATCAAGGGCCAGTCAGAAGGCCACAAGCAATTTAAGATCTGGAGGACCAACATGTGGCTATGCACAAGTAATACTGATGNCCTGCCTTCTTTGTTGTTCCTTGTGAAAAGCAAATGGAAATTTNGTGTGGCCACAACTGCTTCATGAATAAGCACAGTGAATGCAAGCCTGGTGTTAATGAATTTCCTGTGTCTTGCTTCTCCTCTCATTTCAGAGAACTAGGATGTTAGGATGTGTGATCAAATAAAAATACAAGGGTGTTCACAGATACATCTGGTAATAATAGAACATTTTATTTAATATACAGCACTACAAGACATAGACCTTATCTTTAGGGCTGTCTACTATCTCACGTCTACCGTGTTTGAAATTCACCTGCCGTTTCGTGAACTTGTTTTATTCATATGGGAGCATGTGATGAGAAACTGATACCCTGTGTCAGCATTTCAAACCCATATAAACATCCTTTAGTGGGGTGAGGCACCGTCTGAAGAACATTCTNACTTTGGATGTCTGGACAGAGACAATCATTTGACACTCTGATGCTGATTCATCCCCAGCATGTGTGAATTTACTTCCTGTAAAACAGTAGCGACAGTGTCCCCTCAGGAAAGTTGTTGGTCTTGAAAACGGTAGGGACAGCAACACTCTCCCCTCTCTTCCTCTCATTAGCTTTTAGGTTTTCTGGATTATTTCTGGATTCTCTCTTCTGTGCTTAGCACCTCAGTAAGAGACACTGCTCGGCTTCCTAGGCCTGTCTTCCTAACAGCAGTCCCTCAGTGCCCAGCTTTGTGTGCCAGAGTAATCTTCCAAAGTGCTGTCAAGACATGAGTGGCTCCNTTCCGTCATCCTCTGGTCATCAAGCCCTCATCGCTGGTCATGATGCAGAAGCCTTCTCTGACCCTAAGCCCTGTACACCTGCTGCACTTCCCCTCTGCTGGCCAGACCCTTTCCCTCTTGGAAGTCTGAGATCTGGTGGAGTCAGCTTGCCCAGGATCACACAGTAGATGCTGCAANTTCAACTGTGGTCTAGCTCAGAACCCATACTTNAAACACCCTGTTCTTTTTCAGAGGCAGCCCCCAAGCCTGTGCTTTCAAGGACACCTTTGCAGATTCTTCTTTTGTAGGTCTGGGTGTGTTAACTTTGCTTGAGATGGGGTCTTCTCTGTACCTTAAAGACTGAGCAATACCGCATAGACTCTTCATACTTCCGAAGAGTCCTGGAAGTAAATCCTCTGCCTCAGCTAGACAGGCAGCAGTGTGGCTGTTCTCAAGAAATGGAGAGTGACAGTGTTTTATCCAGTGGTGGTTAGAGATGTTAAATAAAACCAGTCTCAGGAACGACCTTCTGTTCCTGTCTTCACTCTGTCCAGTTCTTGTTAAAGCCTGAGAGGTTTCTTTGTTGTTAGCAGCAGCTATCCAGGCTAAGACCCACTCCACAGAGCTAAGTTGAACCACAGGCAGCCAGATGAAACTCAAGG
>LZPO01076343.1:20530-30744 GCA_001675575.1 Neotoma lepida
CTCAAATTAGATCACTAACTTAAATATAAAAGGTAAAGCTTCTAGGGAAAAAAAATAGAGACTTTTCAAAATTTAGGGCTAGGCAGAGTTCATACCAAATTCANAGGCCATAAAAGAAAACAGACAAATGTACTTTATCAGAATTTAAAACTTTTATGATCACTTATGGTGAAGCTAAGATTGCCCAGTATGAATTTCTAACCCATAAAGAAGTGGCATTAGACAGTTTCTAGCCTAGGCCTCAAGAAATTGCCAATTCCTGCTTCCTGTGCTTTGCAACACTCACTCTGAAAGAAGCTTACACACTTCTGTGAGACCACTGCTTAAGGGAGCCCAAGCAAGCCACATGGAAAACCTGTGTGCAGAAAAGGACATCTGGACAGCCCCTGTAAGATGGATTTTCTAAAGGGTCTTGTTAAATAAAACACGGAGGCAGAGATAGTGATGAAAGTCTGACTGAGATCAGAGGAATTTGGAACAGCTACCAGCCTCACCTTACACCNCCACNGCCACTTCCAAAAAGGACAGTGTGTCTGACTTCCTATACCTCCANGTCTATATCCCTTTCTGTCTGTTCTCCCATTGGCTTTTTCAGCCTAGCTACATCACTTCCTCCTTGCCCATCTCTGTCACTTCCTGTCTGTCTGTATAGACCTCCANAATTCTATGGTTGATGCTGGGATTAAAGGTGTGTGTCTCCATGCTTGACTGTTCCTACTGTGTGACCTGGAACTCACAGGGATCCAGACAGACCCTGTTTGCTAAGTGATAGGATTAANGGCATGTGCTAATTTTGTAAGGCTAGTGGCTGACCTTGTTCCTCTGATCTTCAGATAAATTTTATTGGGGGACATAGATAAAATACCACCACAAGCCCCTGCTNTTCCATCATCTCATATGACTGACATGGAGAAGAACCAATAAACCAGAGTCCAACCATGAGCCAGAACCAAGATCCTGGTGTATGAGTCCCCAATGTGTCATACAGGTCATCTGTACCTATGTGAGCTATTCTGAGCAGGATGTGTCATCTGCCCATCCTTTACCAAATTTTTGTTCTACAAAATCATGGACATTAAAAAATGGTTGCTGTTTTACCTCACTAATGTTGGAAGAGTTTGCTATGCAGCAGTAGACAAATACAACTGATACTTTTACATGGTNTNAGTAGTGGAGACAGTAATGTCTCCTGAGATGATTAAAATGCTAAACTTTGGGGTNCAGCTGACCAGAGTCTAGACAAGCCTCAGCCTTATATTAGGTGTATACTCCTAAACTAATTAAACTCCCCCAAACTGTGTCCCATCTGCTACAGAAGAGCATGAATGGTAGTCATATCTAAATTCTGATATTTTCTTCCCAACTTTTATGACTAGTTTTCTTTCTTAGATTCTGGCAACAAATTGGACTTGAGATTTGAATTTTACCAACTAACTCATACAGTTTCATAAATATTAAATAATAGAGATAATTGTCTAAGACNTAGCTCTTGGCATATATCATATTAATTCAGCCTATAGTAAGTGCTCANTAAAAACTCATAAAGTAGACACTCTTACTCCATNTTAATGGGAATATTCTTCATTCATGACAGACAGTGAGTTCTAGTTCAATGTCTCCTCAGACCATCAGGGTAGCTTTCAGGCCTTTCCTTTTTTTGGAAAAAGACATGACCTGTCTGCTACATGATAACCTGGGTTGTAGTTCAGAAGAGAAAAGGGCTATTTGTGGGGAGAAAAAAATCATGAAATGCAAACATCTAGGGTTCAGTTAATAGTAATACATCCATATTGGTTTCTAAATTTGAACAACTGCACCAGAGTAATGTAGGAAACGATGAGTTTTGTTCTTTATCACAAGTTTCACTGCCAAGACTACAACATGCCTCACTGTTCTACATTTTAAAGCTAGTAAATTAANCACTTCTTTACCTACCTTTTTCCCATCTAAAAATATTTTTTCTTTATTTTGTTTTAAGTAGACTCTATGATGCCTAATGTCAAATCAGTTGTCAGCTTGATGAGATCANTTGGGAGAGGGGCTTCTGGACATTCCTTTGGGAAAGTATCTTGCTTAGGTTAATTGAGATGGGATCCTGGACTATAAAGGAGAAAGGGAGCTAAGCACATGTATCCATCACACTCTGCTTCTTCACTGGATACAGTGGGGCCAGCTGCCTCAAGCTCCTACTCCATGACTCTATGACTTCTCCATGATGGACTACACTCTTAAAACTGTGAGCCAAAATTAACACTTTCTCCCCTAGGTTGCATTTGTCAGGGTGTATTACCATAGTAACAGGAAGACTAACAGGAAGACTAACCAAGAAAAGATGGCTGAGAGGAGTTTCTTTTTATTTTAAATAGGAAGATGAAACCTCTATCCTATATTTTCCTTTCTAGATGTAGCTATTGTCTACTGTTCTTTATCCTCAGCAGTATCCTGCAACATCAGCTAACACTCTTTATTCAGACACCAAGGAACTTTAAGAGCAGCAGGCCTACATTTGAGCTCATTCATTCATTCCACAAGTGTTCACCTATGATGAGGAAGATCCAGGTCCCAAGACTCCAAGAGTGCATCAAGGCAGTACAGTCCCTGACCACCCAAACATGCAGTTTGTGGATGCCAGCAGCAACAAATGGAGCCCGTGTCAAAATGTTAGTCCTCACCTGTGGAAGGTCCCCATGGAGAGATAGTATGTACTCTGCTAAGGACACCTTACCACATCTCAGAAATNGCCACTGCATGAGAAATTGCCACTACCATTTAAATCATTTAGTGNCATTTAGTCTAAAAAAATTTTACTTCTAATTTTTGTACTTAGGTCACGTTTTGTCTGTGGTAAGTTTTTCCTGTAGCCCTCCAAAGCCCCACTAAACATATTTTTACTGACGGTATGCCATTCCTTGGAAGGTTTTTAGTGGTGGAGCATTTTGGTGATTTCTGATTTCTTGCTCCCTAAGAAATGCCCTTATTTATAATAGCTTTCCCGAACTCTGAAGTTGTCTCTATCTACCCCACCCCAAGACTCAAATATAATTGTTAAACCAATGGATAAAGCTTGAGAAAAAGTGTGTAGCAATCCTTGGCTCAACCCTGGCTGAGTGTGCCTGGTTATCTGATGCTGCTAGGTGGAAGGGAACAGGATCCCAGTGCAGAATAGAGTTGGGAAGAGGGACATAGTTCTACCTGTCCCAGCTGTTAACACCTTAGCNCTGTCCTACTACTATTGTGTCAGTCTTAGAGCAANGGTGGCACTTGATGGACATGAGCCTTCCCCACTATTCAATGGACTTGAGTTTGTGTCTTCAGCATGGGGAGGGGGTCTAAGGAACACATCTGCNCTGCAGCCCCTGGCTTTCCCACTCTGAAGCCACATGCATCAAGTTCTCCATGCAGGCATCTGGTTTTCCAATGGGAAGGTCCCTGAAACAGGAATGGTGGTGACTTCCCCCTCTGTAGGATGCCCCAGGACTCTTCAAGAATAACCAGAGGTGCTGCACTCTGAGGGGTCTCAGTTCATTTTCTGTTACTAATAACAAAGTAACACATACTGGGTAAATTATAAACAAAGTATCCCCACTTCAAGAGGTTTATTTTGACTCACAGCTTAGATGAAAGGTCACTAGCCACACCTGATAATAGCCTTCTTGCTGGCAGAGTCTTAAGGTAGCATGTGACATCACATGATGGAAAACTAGACAGACAGTACCTGTCTCTTCTGGTCTTGGTTCCNCTTATAAAGACACCAGAGGTCAAGTCTAGAACTCCACCCTGATGTCTCCATCCTTGTCACCTCCAAAAAAACCCACTTNTCAACACTACAGTTAGATTGTCTCCATCCTTGCAATACCTCTTAGTGGGGATTAAACTCCAATGAGAGTTTGGGGAGGGGACAAATCATATTCACACACAGAAAGGGGGATGTGGGCAAACAACCAGGAATGTATGGTTGACTACTTAGTGTGAAGCCATTTACTCCCTCAAGCTGTCCTCAAGCTTTTCAGGAGCCTGTACCAAGAGGCCCCAGGCCTGATTATTTATGGTAATTACAATACAGAGTATATAAGCTGGGGNTTATATATATAATGTATATTATTAAATTATGGTATAAAGTTATTTACTGAATAAAGTTATGAACTATTAAAGTAANTTTTCTAAACTAAAATTCCTTTGTGTGGGGTGTGCACATGCATGAAAAAGCTAGAAATCAGTGTCTAGTGTCCCTCTTCAGGCCCTAGCCCCCGCCCCCCCTCTGTTTTTGTTTTGTTTTGTTTTTTGGGTTCTCACCAGCCTGGACNTCTCCAATGAGGCTAGGCCAGCTGAATGTTCCAAATGTCCCTTTCGCTGCCTCCAGATCGCTGGGACTATAAACATGCACCACCACAAATGGCTTCCTGACATGAGTTCTAGGAGATCAAACTCAGGTAGCCATTCTTGCACACCAACCACTTGAGCCATCTCCTTAGCTCCAAAACTCTTTTGAAGATGATCCCTGAGCCTGGAAGATGAAGGTGGCAGCGGGGAGTCCATTTTGAAGAATTTTGAGAATAGAAAATTTTCATATCAAGCCACCATGATGAGAAACCATGGCAAAAATGGGGAATAGGAGGTCAAAGTAATTGCACATTTTTAAGTGGGAACAGCACAGAAGCCTACTCCATCCCCACGGTCCTTGGAAAAAAACTCCATCCACCATCGAGATAGGCAACATATAGAACTTTCTAACAGGAAAAAATAGGAAGGGGATCTCTGCTGCTTCCCATTCTCCCAGGAGCCACAGAATTGTCCAGCTGACCCCTGGGACCTTTTCTAAGCTGGCCCAAAGCAAATGGGAATTCCATTTGTCTGGGGAGAACTGAGCTCTGAGGATCTTCCAGGATGCAGTTGCTGAGGGGAACCACCTCATTGGAGATTTTGCTGAACACCATGACTTGAAAGTGATCCAGTCAATGACAAAGCACTGTTGGCAACAGACTGTTTATAAATCGGTTGAAAATGGACTCCTCTTCCTCTGAGACACCCCCTGGCCACCTGGGTCAATAATTAGGGAATTGTTTGGACTGGAATGCTCTTTGCCTGGGTCAGCAAGTCCATTCCCAGGCACAGAGGTGGGATCAGGTTCATTACTCTAAACAACCCATGATGAAGAGGGCCCTGCACTCTCAGGATGGCTCCAGGGCTGGAAATTCCATGCTCTTTGGCAGCCCATCCTCTCGTTCTGCCTGTTCTGCACAGTCCCTGTTTTAATTTTATTTTTTTAAACTCCAAGCTCTGAGCAGCATGTTTTCTCTTCTGTAACTTAAGCCATCGACGGCATTCCCTTCCATACAGTCTCTTTACCTATTGTAAAACTGCTGGGGGTGGAGTGCTCTCTTGTCTTCCTGAGACAGGACTAGGCTCTGTTTCTGAATGGCTCTGTCCTCCAAATCCTAAGAGACTGATTTTGTTAGTTTGGAGTTTTCTCCATCCCTTAATCAAACTCTCTACACTCACTTCACCTTGAAAAGATAAGAAACCCTCACAAAAGTATCTGCTGAGGGGAAGTGGCACAAATGGATAGCCATTTTCCTCTCCTGGCTCTCCTCTGATGTGGGGTGTTTGGATGGTTGTGAGAAGGGGAGGAACAGAGAGGAGAGCAGATCAACTGACTGCCTAAGAACACAATTTTTGTGAGGAGACCCATGGGATTATCAGGACAGCTTGACCATCAAGTGCCGATGAAAACATGAAGGCAGAGCCAAGAAAACAGCTCAGTAAGTAAAATGTTTGCCTTGCAAGCACAAGGACCTGATGATGCCTGCTTGTAAACCAGGTCCTNGGATCCCTGTGGTTCACAGGTCAACCAATCAAGCTGAATTGGGGAGTTCCAAGCCAGTGAGAAACCCTGTCTCAAAAAATAAAGAGCTCATGTTGGTGTCTGGCATACACACACACACACACACACACACACACACACAAACCACAAATCTAAGGCTTCATCGTCCTTTATAAACAAAGCCCAAGCCCATCTGTTCATTTCCCAAAATCTCTCAACAGCTCTTTCCCTACTGCCCAACCCTTTCCTCAGTTCCTCTCAGCTCCCCCACCTACCCACAGATCCACAGCTGCTCTTGAGTAAACCCAAGGCTTCTTTTGAAGCTGTTTCCATCCAGGCAACTGGACTCGAAGCTGAGTGAGTCACTCCTGAGCCTCCTCCTGATTGGGCAGGATCCTAGCTGCTTGTTGGAGGCCTCAGAGCTGACCAGAGCCTCCTGGCATCTTCCCAGGCATCAGCTCCAGAGGCAGGATGCTTGGCCTGAGTTGATCTCTGCCTCTCCTCAAAAGCACCCAGACCTGAAGAACAGTGCTTTGTTTCTGGAAAGTGTGAGGGCCCTGGTTGAGACATATTCATTGTGATAAAAAAAAATTATGACTTACTTAATGCCCCCCACCGGGAACGTCCCTAAGCCACACTAGTCTACTCTGAACTCTGCTTCNTTTTGGCCTTTGTTTCTCTCTAGTGGTCCATGGCCTCCTAGCATCAGGACTGCCTGATAAGCTTAGTGATAGGGNCAATTCTCTGGCCTTGCCCAGTGAGGCAGAATCTCTCTAGCGATGGAGTTCAGAACCTACAACTATTACCCCTCCTGCACAAGCGCCTCAGAGAAGCATGCTTGGAGCTGAGAGTGGGGAAGTATGTCTTGGGTCCATGTCATGTGCTGCTTTTCTGTGCCTTTGCCATTGGGTCCTCTGCTCACCCTCAAAGACAGCTTCTCAAGAGCCAGGGACAGCCTGCCCATGCAGATGCAACCCTCCAATGAGTAATAGCAAATCTTCACAGGNCTAATGTTACATGTTAGGTGTGGTGGGCCAGTAAAACCCACAGCACTAACATTTCCCCCACCAAAGACAAGGAACAGCTGGTGGTTCTGTTCAAGAAGGTTGTGAAACCTTTAGAAGATGGAGTCTCACTGAAGGAAGTTGATCACTAGGGGCAGAGCTTGAAGTTTTATAGTCCCACCCTACTTCCTACTCATTCTGTTTCCTGAGTGCTGATGCAGTATGACCTGCCAGATTCCTTTTCCTGCCAGGCATTCCCAACTATTAAGGATTGTATTACTCTGAACTCATAAGTCAAAATAAACCTTTTGTCAGGGTATTTTATCACAACCAACAAACAAGAAAATGACTGAGAAATTCAACTGAGATACAGAGGTCACAGCTCCAAGTCTGCACAAAGGCATGCAAAGCCAGACACTGAGAGTGGCTCCTCCCACTCTGGCTACAAGGCCATCAGTCTCCCTTTGAGCTTGAGAAAACTAGAATGGCCCAGGAAGAGGTATGGGCCTCATCCATACAGGTTGAGGTGATGGCTCCATGCATGCCTCTAGCTCTTTCCCAGGCCTAACCACAGTGGGTTGCACCTGCCCCATATTGGTCAGTTCTGACTCATTTTCTCACCACACCATGATAAGCTTTGATAGACTTTGATTAGCTGCCAACAAGTCCCATCCTCAAACCCCATGCCTAGCCTTGGGATTCTAACTTCTACTCTAACCTGTAACTCATCTCATCTCTCACAGAGCAAGGCCAATATTGTCAAATCACCAAGGATTCTTCTCTAGAGCAGCAACTCAATAGATACCATTCTATTTTGAACATAAATGTTATATTTATATAATCTATGGCTTGTCTCTTTTCTAAGGACTGAAAGAGGCAGCTATAGGATACATCCAGCAATTTTAAAAATTAACAAGAAAAGGGTGGGAGATGGCTCAGTTAGTAAAGTACTTGCTATGCAAACATGAAGACCTGAGTTTGATCCCCAGAATCCATGTAACAACACCTAGGCATGAGCCAGCAGGATGGCTTCATGGGTAAAGGCACTTGTCGCCAAGCCTGACAACCTGAGTTCAATCCCTGGAATGCACATGGTGGAAGAAGAAAACCAATTCCCACACGTTGTGTTCTGACCTTTATACCTATGCTGTGCATGACACATGCTCCCCTCCCCACCCAAATAAATGAATATGCGCCTGTAATCCCAGCACTAAGAGACAAAAACAGGAGGAGCCCTGGAACTCGTCAGCCAGCCGAGACAGTGATCTCAGAAAACAAGGTGAACAATGGCTAACAAATGATACCAAGGCTTTACTTTTNGCCTCCATACAAATAGACACATATACAAACACAAAAACAATTAACAAAACAAAATTAAGATTTCATGGTGGTCTGAGGAGAAAGTCTGAGGAGCAAGCCCTATTCTCTAATTAGCCAGCACCAATGGTATAGCTAAGCTTCTCACTGAGCCTGACTTCCCTGGTAAGTGCAGCATGGGGAAATAGGACATAGGTCCTAAACACTTACTTAATGTCTCCTCATAGGTTTTGGGCTGGACATTCTGATTTGGCAATGAGTGGTATGATACCAGTTGCTTGTACTGTCCCTTAGTGGATGATGCTGAGAAGGATGATTCTGCAGTCATTGGTGGGCTTCCAGAGAAATGCTTCCCACAATGAGGCCAGACACAGGTATACAGATGTAAAAATTCAGTAGACAACATGTGGGGCAGGTTGATGGAGGGAAAGAGCCTTACCTGCAAGAGACAGTCCAGAAACCCTTCCCAGAAAGTGTGTGCGTGTGTGTGTGTATGTGTGTGTATGTGTGTACTCTGCATGCCTGCATGTGTGTATGTATATGTAACAACTTGTAGCCAAGTATTCTTTCTGCTATTAAAGCAAGCACCTATTTCAGCTCTGGAGGTCACCCTTGCCCTCATGAAGAGCCTAGTTGGCCCTGGGTAAAAGCTACAGTCATGATAACTGTGCTGTCCTCTCCCTTGCAGACATCCAAGACAAAGAGGGCATACAGCAGAGGAAGGTGAGAAGCCTTTTTAAAATTAGGCAACATCTTAGAGAGCGTATTTTCTTTATCTCCAGACCAACATCCATTAACCTACACTCAGGAGGAGTCAGTGCTACTGTTCAGGAAGACAGCTCGAATGGGTGGGAATTGCTGTTGTATATCCAGGGGATAAGAGGTATGGCACACACTTAATATTTAAAAAAAAAAAAGTTGGTTTCCAAGGAACCAGTGACCTGATAGAAATTTGAGATTAAACTCTGATAGGCTTTGTCAAACTACAGGGTACCACTAGCTGATCCTCCACACAGTCAGAAAACCACTCCACGTCCGTTCACAAAGTTTCTTTGTCAGTTGCTGTAAACTCCATCCCATCAAGCCCCAACTTTTGAAGCATATACAGCAGCAAAGTTAAGTGGTAAATTTCAGGACAGAAGTTATCTCATAAATAACCAAAGCCAAGCAATAGCTAGGGAAATGGCTTCTTTCTTCCAAAGATGACGATCAGAATCCCAGACTATGACTTTTGTGGCTCCTGCCTGATTCCCTCAGCTGCACCTGACCTCTCACCACTACTGTCTGCCCCAAAAGCAGCTCCTGGTTCCTTCACCAGGAATCATTCCATGTGTCCATTTTCTTTCAATAATGGCCATCCTTTTGGGGAGTTTGTTGCATTGCTCATCGCTATCCCCCCTCACAAAAGAGAGGGAGAGAGAAAGAGAGAGGCATTTGTCTTCCAGAGGTAGTTTTCTTGCCCTCTGTTGCTTAAGCAACTGTCTACTATATCCCTGAGGAAAGCCCAAAGCTGCCAGCTCCCCTGGACTCAGGTCCCCAGCAAGCCCACCTCCCCCGACCCACTTCTCTCCCATCTGCTTGTAATTTAATGCTCTGTGTGTTTTAATCATTTCATTAGGCATGTCCTTATTTTGAAATGCAACTAATTCTTCAGTTCAAACAAACAGCTAGTGATCTAAAAATGAGGGCATTCTTTACTCTGGACTCCAGATCGGCTCAGAAGAAATATCACACCTATTTTGAGGAGAGTAAAGGAGAGCAACTGCTCCTGATTTTTTTTTTAAGCCACTGACTCTCAGTGAACATATTTCAGAGATTTCTGAGTCTTCTTCAGAAGTTTAAAATCAACTTGAAGACATTTCCTTGTGGAGTTTTGACTCTGAATATTTGTATAAGGTCTGTTATTCTTAATGCTTATCAGAAGATAGGTTTAGGCTGGCAGTGGTGGTGTACGTCTTTAATCTCAGCTCTCAGGAGGCAGAGGTAGGCGGATCTCTGTGAGTTCAAGGCCAGCCTGGTCTACAGAGTGAGTTCCAGAACAGTCAGAGCTGCACAGAGAAACCCTGTCTACA
>LZPO01076343.1:48377-61321 GCA_001675575.1 Neotoma lepida
AAAAAAAATCCAACAACCAAATGCTTGCCTTTACAGGAAGCACCAACAGCGACCCCTCCTGGCGACCTAAGAAGCTTACAGGGTACAAAATAGCGACTCCTCTTGGTGACCCGAACAGTAGCAGGGTACAAACAGCAGCTAGTCAAAAGTGAGCGCCACTTTCACTTCATTCTTTTATTCACAAGCATTCTTACACAGGTGCACAGGCACAGGCTCTGCTTTCCAGCCGCTCAAACAATAAAGGTAATAAAGACGGGAAATAAACAATGGAAATGGGTGGAGAGTGAGGCCCACCTGGTGGAGGTTCCTGCTGACCAAATAAGTACAGGACACTATTCACAAAAGTAAAAATGAAAAAATCACAAAGCACGGGAAAAAAGAGCTCAGGGTTGAAAAATAGGTGTAAAGACCCCCAAGGCACACACAATAACGTAACACATTCCAGGACATGGGAATTATGTGGAATATCCTAACTGTCCACCATTAGAGGAAAATGAAGAGGAGGGAGGCTGGAGATAACACAGAAAGGAGACAAGGACTCTCATCTGTCCTGGAAAATATTGTGAATCCTGTGCTTTAGAGGTCTCCGAACTCTTTGATCACCTATCCATACGCACCCCTTAAAAACACAGGCTTGATCATCCCCATCATATGCAGTTATTACCTATGTCTTGATTTCAAGCCATGTAGTGTTAGCCAGCACTAGTTTCTGTGCTTCCTAACTTTTGGTTCTAGTATTTTCCCTCATGCCAGTGGAATCCTGGTGGTGTTAAATGCCCCGCCCCCACACACACACACAGGTAGATGGGGCTTTGGAATTCCAAGGACAGCTCCAGATATCTTTACTGTCCATCTCTTCAAGGCCTATGTTGCTCTATCTCCTCATGCAGCCAGAGGCCTGACCACTCTCCAAGGGTCCTGACCCAGTCAGAGCAAAACAAATGAAGTGAAAAAACAATCCCAGGCAGCGGGAGGGCAGATGGGCCTGCCTGCCTCGTCCCATATGGCCTCTGCCCACAAGGCAACCTGGGTCTGTACTCCAGAATATATCTCTTCTTCTCTCTTGAAGTGGATGCATTTGTGAACCATTGCCAAGACCCTCTGAGAGTACCCACAATAGATTCTAGACCTTGAAAACAGCCAGATATGCAACAAGTCCCTATGGGTTGGGTTAACATGNAAGTCAATTAATATACAATATTACCAAAATGAATTCTAGTACAAATGGAAGTATGAAAGTCATAATATAGCCAAAATCTGATTAGTACTTTCCAATTGTCTACTAACAGCCCCTTTCTTTATGAAGCTCCCCAACTGAGATGTTTGTACACACACACACACACACACACACACACACACACACACACACCTTTTACTTGGCCTGCTACCTAAACAATCCCAGAATAAGACTAACAACCCATATTAGACTACTGAAAGATACTCAATGGGTGTACAACTGCTAGAAACGAAGAATGTTTTTCTGTCTTCTAAACTGTCATACACTAGAATTTATGTTGAGGTCACTGAAAGGAGTGCATCCCTTTGGAATCTATAAACGACTAACGGGATAGAATGCCGTATGCTGCAATAATCCATCATCTGCACACCCACACAGAAAACATTCCTTGTTATTGAATGCCTTCTGTGTGCTGAGCACCCACATTCAGTATTTATGGTTAAGTTGAAGGGACACATTTTCACCTAGTATTAAAATGTTAGCCACTGGGAAGTAGTAGGAGAAAGAGAGCTAAAGTGATCATACAAACTAACTGTGCTTCACATGGAAACCTAATCCTTCCATGGTCAGTGCTCAATTCACACCAGGGGTTGAAAATGTCTTTTTGAATCAGACTGTCTAGTTCTACACAGAGAATGTGGTAAAGATCTGATTGGTATAGAAACAGTACTATCTGAACTAGCCCTCTTTTAGTTTTTAGGAATGCTTTCCTGTTGTACAGAGTGCAAATGAATAGGGTATAGATGAGAAGAGAGGATATAAGGGATGCTGAAAATACTTAGAGAACAAATTGCTTCCCATAGCCTCATGACACTCTTTGCCTGCAAATAATGGATATTCAATCACAAACCAATTGATTTAATCCTGTTTCTTAAAGACCTTTCGAGTCCCAGACCAGCTTTAATTACAGAACATCCATGGGTGTCAGAATAGTACATGCCCATAAAAAATCTTTTCCATGGTTCAAAGTGTTCCCTAGTTAATCTGGCTGGCCCCTCACCACTCCCATCATTTAGTTTAAATTAATGAGGGTAGACTCACTAATGAAAGCCAAGAATCCTCTCCATCCTGATGAGACAATATAGTCATTGGGAGCAACTAAATAACTGGGGTCCTGGGAGGGCTGAGGGTGATGGTGCTGGGCTCAGGGGTGGTGGTCAAAAGAGAGTGAAGTTAAGTTAGAATTGAGGTTCCTTTTCTTCTTATTTTAAAAAGCATGAAGAACCAGTACTTTTTTTTCTTCCTATCAAAAGAAACGTTAACAAATATGTAATGAAATTAAAGGCCTGAAAACCCCTAAGGAATCTTTCATGATCTTTGGACCGATGCAAAAATAAAAATGTCCTATATGTAATAGTTGAAGTATGTGTACAAACAGTATGAAGGTTTGATGATAAAGCTGTATAAAGCCAGCATTTTATATAAACAATGTACATACATACACCTTTAATGGTGGCTTCCATTGGTAGTTGTGTGGATTTCCTGGGAAACTGCATTAAATAGTTTTAGGTGCTGCTTTAAATGCCTTCAAATATTAATCACTGAGAAAGACAGCACAATTCAAAGACAATGGAAAAGCACTAGGCTTAGAGGTTTGGAGGCCCTGCCCACTACTGAGCCACTAAGGAAGTGATAATCAAATTTGTTGAACCCCATCATCCCCCTGTGAGTCTCANGGAAAAATAAAGGTTTTATTAGTGTGATCCTTGCCTTCTGTTGGATGTAAAACTATCCAACATCATAGCAGCACTTGATATAACTATTAGAGGAAAGCTGTGTGCAAAAGTAAGCCATTCCCAAAGTAACCATGCAAAAGACTTTTTAAATGTTATGCTTATTTGTTTGTGTGATGTGTACATACGTGTGCAAACATGTGTGCAGGTGCATTTACTTATGCACGAATGCATGGAAGCCAGAGATTGGCTTAGGGTATCTTCCTTTAAGCTTTCCACTTTATTTTCTGAGACCAAGTCTCTCACTGAATCTGAAGTTCAGTATTTTTTGCTAGACTGACTGGCCAGTGAGTCCCCAAGACTGGTTCCAAAACCCCTGACTAATACTCCACCCCTCCTGACTTTTAGTATGGGTTCTAGGAATCCAAATTCAGGTCCTCATGCTTATACAGTGAACACTTTATACTGAGCCATCTCTCGAGCCCTAGGATTTTTTAATATTTGAGTTGAACACAATTTGGTTTAAAGTACATGTATGCACACATCACATGTGCATACACACAGGCTTATAGCACATATGTTCGATAAGGCCTAGGAGTTGTATCTTTTACCTAGCTGAATGAAATGCAGTTTTGCAGATCCTGTTGTATTTGTGTGTTCTGTACAAGGCTGTGGGCTCAAGTCGGCCTCTAATCTAATTAATACAAGTCCAGCAGAATCAGAGAGTGGAAGAAGAAACTCAAGAAAATGAGACATTAGCTTGGATGCCTATCTCACTGTAAGTATCTGTTTATCTGCATGCTAGTAATGATTCGAAATATGCAAACATGTTTCTCTCATTAAATTGTATATGCAAATACTACTGGTAGCAGTGGCAATGTTGTCTCAGGGTTGAGAGATCGTTGAGGGTAATTAAAGGTTAATCCAGTTTCAGTTCAGAGACTATACAGCAGGAATAGTTGCAAGGAAATTTTGTCATTTAACCTTCAATTCATTACCAACAGTGCATGGATTTTCTGCTAAAAAAACATATATGTGCTAATCATTATCCCATATATGTTTGATCAGCAGCAACTAGCAGCACAGACCGATTTATTGCACTAAGTTGAGTATTACTATATAGAACATCAATAGGAAAGGCTGTGTCTCCTCAAAAAGTGTTTAGCTTGCATCTAGAGCTGTCATCTCTGATTTCTTATAGAAAAATGTCTGGAATTATAGCAGTAACATTCTGTATCATAGTTTCATACACTGAATGTGAAATAATGGGGCTTCCAATGCATTGACCAAAATTATCCTGTTTTTATTACTTTGGGGGTGAGTTGAAAATGTAAATGATTTGGCACCCTTTTGAATGGAAAAGTTTAACTCACTGGCTGGGTTACTTCCATTTTCCATTTTGAGGGGAGAAAAAAAATCCAGCAATTAAGGTCAGAAAAGTTTCACATTGGCAGTTCTGCAAGACTTGCAAGGTCAGTAGAAACTGTATGTGCAGGCAGGGCTGGTGCAAAGGAGGCTTCCTGCATCTCTGGAATTACAAAGGAGGATTTATTCCCTGATCAACAGTTACAAAGAGCTTACCTTTGGTTTAGTGGGAACCGGGGTGCTCAAAGGGTAATCTCTTCTCTCCTCTTTACTTATTTAGTCCTTGATTCTACAACAAATGCACAGCTATTCACTCGGCATAAAGACCCACATGCAAAGCCAGCACACAGAGTACCTGAGGTCTCCAGGCTCCAGCAGATGAAAAGCATGCCTTCTGCCCCCAATGAGCAGTGAGCCCTACCAGATGCCCATCAAAATGAAATCGAACGCTTCAGGGGCAGACCGATCCCTAACTTGTAATCCTCATTATATGTTGAGGGCTTTTAGCTAAACCCAAATTTAATTTGAGTGCTATGCCACCAGTAAACCAAAGCTGCTTTCGCGGTCACAATTCTACATTAAGCCAAACTCAAGTCTTGGAAATTAGACTAAGGGTCTGCCCCTAACCACTCCTGCTTTCTCATAGAAAAAAAAAAAAATGCCTTGAGAAGCTGTATATTTCCCAAGAAAATGGTCTATGGCTGCCTTGCCAAAGCACTCCTTTCATAGAATATTAACAGTACTTATTGACAAACCAGAGTTAGAAAGCAGCTATTGTGGTTCCAAAGGGGAGATGAAACNGTCTCACTACCCAGTTGTGAGGCTTTGTTATTTGCATGCTTGTTTGCTCCCTCGCTTAGACATCAAACAATTTCACTTCTTTTTGCCACTATTTATTTACTGATGAGTTTTTCCTTCTTATGTGCTTTTTTTCTGTCTGTGGTGACCTGTTATTTCCCTTCCAGACAGAAGCTGGGGCTTCGCAGCTTAAGAGAAGGAAGCCTGTCCATTGCCATCTCTAGAAACAGAAGGGACCTTGCTGCAGCCTCTTCCAAAGTCTAGGTGTCTCTTAGCAGGAAGAGAAGGAACATGCCATTTTCCAGGTCTGAGAGAGCCATGAATAGACAGCACTGCCTGCATTAGTAGTACATAATACACTTGTGTTCTCTTGGGCATATATTAAAAGATCTGATCGCCTGCCCTCTCCAGGCTAATTTTGGATAACATTTGGAGATCTCCAGCCATACTCTCAGGAGACTCTTTGGAAATAACATGGCCCCGTGCTTCTCTATTTGTTAAGTAATTGAGATGTAATGGTGATTATTACATATTAAAAAAAAAAAAACCAAATTCCCCTAGCACAGAGCAGCCCCCATAAGTGCTGTACTGCTCAGAACAGCAAAGGGATAGTTATCAAGACTAGATCTGGGTAGCTAGACCTTGGTTAGCAAGCTTTAGACAGGGACAACTTGTTTTTGCTAAAAGCAACATCTAAAAGAAACATCTCCCTCCTGCCACAAAAGGAGATAGGAGGCCCTTAGTTCTGAATGATTCTGACCCCTGTCCTCAGTGCTACANAATACAAGGGCTNTTTGTGGTTGATTTAGTCCATGTCTTGATATGAACCTCTTTCTGGCCCTTTCCCACCATCCAACACAAGTTAACCTGGTGTCTTAGTTAGGGTTTTTATTGCTCTGAACAGACACCATGACCACAGCAACTCTTACAAAGGGAACATTTAATTGGGATGTTTCAGAGTTTCAGAGGTTCAGGTTATTATCATGATGGGGAGCATGGCTATGTGCAGGCAGATGTGGTGCTAGAGTAGTAGCTGAAAGTCCTACATTTTNCGGGCAACTGGAAGTCAACTGAGACACTGGGTGGTATCNTGAGTATAGCAAACCTCAAAGTCCACCCCTACAGTGACACACTTCCTCCAACAAGGCCATACCCACTCCAACAAAGCCACACCTCCTAATAGTGCCANTCCCTATGAGACTATGGGGGCCAATTACATTCAAACTNCCACACCTGACTTCGGCCTGGTGCATGTGAAGAATCTAGGACATGTGGAGCCCATGTAAGCAAGATTATGAAGATAAGCAATAAAGCTAGAACAGCCCAAAGGAGGGGGTCTAGCTTGGATATCACAAATTGCCCCAAGAGAGTGTTCCTGGGGGCCATTATGACTTTACCATTTCACTGGGTTTCACTATCTTCTGCAAGATAAGAACACATCCTGCTGTCCCTACAGCACAGCTGAGAGGACTTGAGATGATAACATGCCTGTAGCAATAAACAGCCAGTTCCACATAGGCTGAAATGATGGCAATGGCCGGCATAGATGGCATCAGCCTAGACCATGGAATAGCTTCACTTGGAGCATCTCTCCAGAAGTTTCTAACATGGCTACTGCATTATCTCTAAAGAATGGGCAAGATTNTCTCCCCTTTAGAGCTGAGCACCTCATCATACTGCAGGTACAGCCCCCAAAGATCTTTTTAAGTCATTCTGCCACAGTGCTATGCTGGCCTTAGAGTTACTGAATTGCAGGAAGAGATTATCCACTAAAGCTAAGTCAGTTCTTTAAATGGCATCATAGAAGCTCACCTTTCAGCTTGTATCAATCTGGACTCTATGCAAACACCAGCAGAGGTTCAGTCACCATTGTACACAAAAGAGGGGTTCTCTGAGGTCCCCATGCATCTCCTTGCTGACCTGATTGAGCACAACACCCCTCCAAGTCATGGTATCCTCATCTGCATAATGGCTGGTCCTCATGGCAAAAGACTGATGTAAGGATAAACCAAACAAAGCCAGGGGAAATGCTCTGTCAACTGTCCTAGTACACCGGAAATGGCCNGGGCAGCTGGGCTCTATGCATACAGGGTTTCATCCTCTCTAGTCCAGCATCAGTAATTGGACCACTGTGTCCATGTCAACACCACTATTCTTAACCCTAATGGCTTGTTAATTTAACTCATTAGAGGCTCTTAGCACTTGAAAGGGTGTTTAAAAACACAAACCAACAATTAGTCTTTGGGGACCAAAGAATAAATGCAAACATAATGTATCACTTTTCCTGGCTCAACAAACACCATTTTGATGTGCTAATGGCCCCTAGTGAAGGCAGTAATTTCCAGTTAAAGCAAGCCGACAGTCCAAATGCTGTCTCCATGAGGTCACAATCTGCCCGATCCTGAGAGTCAGCCAGGAATAAACATCAATCCAACAGCCTTCCCATACAAATAACATAAAAGTGAAATCATTTATGCACTAGAAAATGTGCTGTCAAGAAACTGGACTCACATGAAATGGAATTGTTGAAAGCATTGGTCAGGAACCTGGGAACAAAGATTTGAGTTCAGCCTCTGACACTTCTCTATCCAGTGACCTAAGAAACTGATGTCAGCACTAGCAAGATGTAAGCCCTCAGTGAAACAGAGGCAGTATCACTCACTGTCTACTCTGGAGGGTGGTGAGAAATCTAGTTCAGTGTGGGAGGCTTGTTAGTAACCATTCAGAATGGGGAAGTTTGTGATTTTGATCGATTCATCTTTGGGATAAGTGACTACAGAAAATGATCCTTGATGTATGTCAGGAGAGATGAGTGATCTTGAAGAAGTGAAAGTTGAAGAAAGATGTGTAGAAANTCTGTGTACACAACTGTTTTAAATTGTGGTGAACTATATGTAATACACAATTATCATCTTAACTATTTTCAAGGTTTTGCTTTTAAGTTGCCTTTAGTCCATCAACAATGTGTAGTCACCAGCTCTACCTTGTTCTAGGAACTTTTATCACCCCCAAAAGGAAACTCTTGACCCATTAGTTACTCTCCATTCCCCTCTCTGTATCCCCTAGAAACTGCCAATCTGATTTCTGCCTCTATGGGTTTGCCTATAACAGACATTTCCTAAAAATGCATCATATAACCAATGCATGGCCTTTGGTTTCTGTGTTCTATCACCTGGCATAATGTCCCAAGATCCATCACATTCTAGCACATACAGAGTATCCATAGGTACCTTCAAACTACACAGCTAATAAAACAACCTACCATTGCCAGGCACTGAGTACTACATTTTGTGTGTGTGTGTGTGTGTGTGTGTGTGTGTGTGTGTGTGTGTGTGTGTGTGTTCTCACATCATCTTTATCAGAAAAGAACTATTATTTCCATTTTATGGATGAGGAGCTAAAATTCAGAAAGGTTTAATGACTTGTCTCAACTCTGGTTTTTCAGATTCCAGAATTCTTATTCTGAATTGTATTTGATATTTGCACAGTCCAAGAGGAGCCCTATAGAGTATTTGACTGGAAGCCAAGTACAGAGATTCCCAACATGTTCTGAAAAGAGGCTACTTNCTAAACTTGTAAGCCCTATCCTGGCTGGTAACCACAGCCAGCTGGGAGGCCAACAGGAGAACAAATACCAGAGGCATGGTCTCTGTGACTGCCATGAGACTGGCCTCTTGCTGAACAAGGTACAGTAGAGCATCCACTCTTGCTCAAGTGTTGTGGTCCTAGCCAGGCATGGTAGCACACATCTGTCATCTCAATACTCAGGAGAGAGAGACTTGAGAATCTCAAGCTTGAGGCCAGCCTGAACTACGCAGGAAGATCCTGACTCACCTCTCCCCCAAATGCTGTGGCTTTATTTCCAGGGACCTCGTGAAGTCCACATTTGGCTCAGTTGATAACATTTTGGTTCTGGGGGAAAAAAAAAAACTGTTTCTGCCTCTGCTAAATGTCCTGTCCACTTTCTCTTCCACAATGCACAAATACAAACACTCAGAAGTGGAAGAGTAGAGAAGGAAGCCTACGTACATAACTTGAAGAAACATATAAAGGCCTAATAGTCATGGGNATGGTAGGTGGTTTGTATAGGGACAGATCAGGATTTACCAGGACACTTGTGTACAAAGAGTTGCTGCTTTGATCAGTGAGAAGCTAACATTAAAAAGCTAGCATTAAGTGGAGATCTGTAAACGTCTTCATTTTCTTATGATAGTAGACTAGGTCTACTATCATACCACTCATCCCAGGCCACTGTCTTTTTCTTCCCACCCAAATGGAATGAATTTAAAAGATATTCACAGAAATACAGTTTTCAGTGTCAATCAGTATGGAATCAAAGGAAAGGGGATGTGGTTTAAATCCTGACTCCACCACCTCATGCATGTAGAGAGACCTTGGGGAATAATTCGCTTTCTTGTAGGCTTCCCCTCCAAAATGGACCCAAAGAAGGGATTTGTAACTCTCTGTAGTATGGGTCTTCAAAGGTTGTGGCAGCCAGGCTTCTAGCAAGAACTGTTTGCTCACATGTCTTACTGTATCCACTTCATCTCTCTGAGCACACGACATCAAGGGTGAGAAGGAACATAGGTCACTNCCCCTATGCTCTCCAAACACCNGTTTCTCAATTTTCAGGGTAACAAAATTGTGCATCTGTGAAACAGGACTCAGGATCCCCCTACTTTTCCCCCAACAATGCTATTGGAGAGACTGGGCACCACCACTGAACCAGTGTGGAACACATCTTGATGTTATTGTATGCAGTCTGGTCCAAGTATAATGATTGGAAGAACTGACTTTTTTTTTTTAATTACATGTGGTAAGGGCCAGTTTCTGACTTCATAGGCATTGTAGCTAGAAGACGAGAGAGACAGTGATCAGTTTCCAACACTTTGCTGGGTGAGCTGCTTCAAATGACTTTGGTGAGTNAGCACATTCAGCCTGCCTGATTACAACTCATATCCGGGATTCAAGCCTAAGACCACAATTGATGGAAGTACATTGACTTGTGGGAACCAAGGTCCTAATTACATGGGCATCAAGTGGAAATCAAATACTTAACTTGAAAGCATAGCCTGTGATTATTTTCCATTTCAAGTATTGATCTTTGAATTGCAAAGTTGAAATTTCCAACTTTTTATTATGTGGACTGTGTGTGCCTGTAAACATGTTCATGTGTGTGTGTGCATTCATGTGGAGGCTAGAGGTTGATTAGGAAGAGTCTCTCATGTGAACCCAGAGCTTGCCAATTCAGCTAGTCCAACTAGCAGTTGACCCAGGGATCTGCTTCCTAAGCACTGGGAGCTTTATATCATGGCTGGGGCTCCAAACCCTGGTCCTTGTGTTCATGCAGAGAGTACTTTACCCACTGAGCCATTTCCCAAGCCCGCAATGTCCAACTTTTATTCTTATTTACAGAAAATCTGNAGTCAAGAGAACCAGAGGAAAGTGCTGGGGATTTGGACTGAAATTGTCTGTGTTTGAATCCTGTCTCCAGTGTCTTCTTATCTGTGTGACTTAAATAAATCATGTGACTGCTCTGATCTTTCATTTCTTCATCTATAAAATGAGGACAATTAATATCTCCTGGGGTTGTTTGGGGGTTTAAATGGGAGATGTCCAAGTTCTGCCTGAAAAGCCTTGCCCACCCTGAGGCATTCCTGAACTGCATTGAGGGCCAGCAGCCAAGTCAGAGATGGGGAGGAAGGACAGAATTCAGCAAAGGTTTTTCAATTATCAGAAAAATACTTTTCATGATTGTTCTCCCAAAATGATGTGAGCATGTGTGAGTGTGAATGTGTGTGCATGTGTATGTTCTGAAGTGAATGAAATTTACCAACTTAAATCTTTACTAAAAATGGAACTTCTGTACTTCTAATTGCAGAATTTTGCAAAACAAAACAGATCTCTCATCTGCTTCTAGGCAAATCCAAGGGGATTAATTTGCCACTCCTCAAAACAACTCTTTGGAGGGATCCCCTCTTGATTCTCTATTCTCACTTAATTAGAAGAAACACCACATGCACTTGGAATAGAAGAAATTAAGAGAAATAGACATGCCACCCTCTGGGGATAGTGCACAACTCAACTGCCACCTGGTGTGTGTGTGGGGGCGCTGGCCAAAATGACCATCGTCATGGTCACCAGCTCACCTCCCAACCTCTACAGGGACACTCAGGCCTCATTGTTTGCAGGAGAAGTCCCATAGCTGGTATTTAGTAGGAGGACTTCTGTGTAAGTCTAACCTTCAGGCACAAAGGCTTTTGAGAGTAAAATGGAAACTCACTGATTTCTTCTTTTTCAGCAATGATGGAGGAGGGCGAGGACTTAGGAAANAAATCACAACTCGGCTGCCAGAATCTGAGACTATTGTTGAGATCAAACATTGGATAGATACTATTTGTACTTTTGATAATCTTTGGATTTTTTTTCCAGATCAAAATCTTTCTCCATAGGTTTGTGTTGATCAGATTTGAGGTCTGCTGGGGATGTTGGCATTCTCTTGTAACTCTTTTGTTCAAGCCAAGTTTATATTGATCCAGGACATTTCTGTGTGAGTCAAATGCAAATGACTTTCCCTTAAAACATTTAAAGGAGTTGCTAAATTTTCAGTTCCAAGTAACAAAGGCTGGAGCTGAGGTGGCAGCTCAGTGGTAAAGCATTTGCTTGGGGGAAAAAAATTAAATAAAATTCTAATGATGCCAAATAGTCAACTGATAGAATGAGTTTTTCTGGCTGAATAGAGCTAATCTGCCACAAATTGGGCACAGGCATCATTTGCAAGGTGGGTGAGACTCTCCTTTACTGCCCACCTGACAGACACCAGCAAGGATGGATGACACTAGGTAGCTCAGTGTCCTCAAGCTTTTCAGGAGCCTGTACCAAGAGGCCCCAGGCCTGATTATTTATGGTAATACAATACAGACTTCCTCACACTGCCTNGGTAGAGGCAGCAAGTACTTCATCGTTCTCTTCAGTCATGAGAATAAAGAAAAAAAAAATCTGGAACATAAACAGCATTCCTCCTTTGCATTCAAAGACCAGGCTCAGGGTGAGTTTGAGAAGAAAAAATCCAAGTTGGTAATCAAGCTAATAAGCAGGAAGTGCAGGCAAGGAAAGTCCTTCAGCCAGCCAGAAGCCAGGGGTGACCAGGTTTTTGTTCTGCAGTTGGTAAATATCAGGCCTTTATTTACATACAGTTGTTTTTCCATTTTGAAAGATATTCAAGGCTAGTGTTTGCAGTCACTTTACATGGAAGGACATACATCTATGTAAAAGTTAAAATAGATTTAGCCCTAATTAAATCTATGCTGCCCAGAGAGAGTGGGGAGAGGAGCACTTGTTAAGCAGATGAAGGCTGTAAACATAAACGCTTTCTCTCTGAAATCCGAATTAACCATGGGCTCAGAGAAATCCCATAGCTAGGAGCCGATGGGTTTAAGGACTTTAGNCTCCCCATTTCAAAAAGGCGTTTCTCCTCTTGGTACAGGCAAGCACCCTCAGCTTCGTCCTGGCAGCCCCATTCAAACGGCCATACTTTTCCAACGTTCCAATTTTAAGCTTGTAGCAGAGAAAATCTCTGGTAATGAGTTCCCTGCCAGTGACAGAGTTCTGCATCTAATTTGTCCTCCCTCCAGGCCCTGCCCAGTGAAATGGTTTACAAGTCTTGAGAGTCTAGGGGGAAGGTGGATCTAAAGGAATTCTCTGGAGAAGGAATGAAGTGCTATCATTGAAATCTTTATTTATGTGAAGAGAACGAGCTAAAACATTACCTCAGAATGCAAGATTACAACATCAGTGGGATGTAAAGTAAATCTATCCTTAGTGGTGACACGCCAGAAACCCATAATCCTTTCTCAAAGCCCTTTTGTTAT
>LZPO01076344.1:6737-52923 GCA_001675575.1 Neotoma lepida
TGTTCAGAGGCCTGAGGAAAGGGCACCAAGTCATGGTCAGAGACGACAGCCTAGGAGCAGAGCTCCAGTAGAAGGTAGTCTGGAAGCAGAGGCACCAAGGTGCCTCCTCCTGAGGGAGGAGCACCAAGGGAGTGCCAGGGTCTGAGGGGCNGCAACAACAGAGATTCAGAGCCCTGCAAGAGGAATGCCAGGTGAGGGCTTTCAATCTTAGGTGAATCACTCAGAGTGATGGTCAGAGTTGTGAGTGAAGAAATGACACTCCAGAGCTTGAAGCTTAAGGCAGGAGTGAAGGTACAGAAGCCCTTGTGTGGGGACAGTCTGAAGGTCCTGGGGTAGGAGCACTAGGACAGGCTGCTGAGGCCGAGGCC
Organism: Neotoma lepida; assembly: GCA_001675575.1. Lineage (NCBI taxonomy): Eukaryota > Metazoa > Chordata > Mammalia > Rodentia > Cricetidae > Neotoma > Neotoma lepida. Next base: position 7,106 of record LZPO01076344.1, read on the forward strand.
ATGGCCAGGGAGGACTCCTCTGTCCATTGGTCCTCAGGACATGGACCTGGAGCAAGGAGCCTTGCCCTCGCTGATGGGCATGGTTCTCTTCACTTTCAGGTTCACCTGTCTGATGGAGATGATGGGGGCGAGGGAAAGAGAGGCAAGGGAAGGGAGGAAGAGGCGGGGATTCCCTTGCACATGGGCAAATTGAGCCCCTTGCTTAGCTACTGAACTGAGCATGTAAGGTCACTTAGCTGGGGGAGTGGCCAGGAACTCCAACAGTCTAGGCTCTGTGGAACCAGCTGGCGCTGCTTGGACCTGGTGAGATGCTTCCAGGCAGAAGATAAAGTTAAGTTTAGGGGAAAAAAATTTTTTTTCTTAGGTTCTGGTATTTGATGGAGGGGAATCCCAAGGTTAGGGAAATGTGGGGTGGCTTAGGCTGTTAATTGACAGTACTTGATTGAGTGGTGTATCTGACCTGTTGACTCCCTGGAGTTTACAAGAATTCTTTGAGCATTCCCACTGTTCATAATCTGCATTGAAATCCACGTTGCAGAAACTCACGCCTTTGAGTCATAGGGGATCCATAAACGATTTTGGTTGAAAGCATTAACATTCTTTAGCTATTTCAGACTCTAAACAGCTCTTGTCTGGGTAGCCCTTCCCCTCCTGTTCCTTTCTCTCTTTTCTCCCTGGGTGGCTATGGATCCTCCCTCTCCTTCCTTGCTATGCTCCCAATGCACAGTCTTCACCCTTGCTCAGGAATTCTGGGGTTTCCCAGTCTCTCTCCTGAGCCACAGAATCTCCTCCCCCCACCCATGTTTATCTGCAGCTGCAGCTGTACAGGGAGCTGTGTAGGAGGCTGGGCTGCAGCTAGACTGACCCAATCAATTCCTCCCAGGCTCAGCCCCTTCCTTCCTGCCTGGGCAGCAAGCCAAAACTAGCTGGACAAGGGCAGCGTGGAGTGCAGGCAGGAACTCAAGGCGACAGACACACACATAGGCAGGAGATCTAAAGGGTGCAGCTCTTCTGAGTCAAGGCCAAAGGTGACTCTGAGCCATCAAATTTACTATTTGTATTTTTTTCTACCCAGAAAACTGTGACAGATGTTTTGGCAGAATGAAAAGCACCTTTTAAGTCTGTAGTTAGGAAACAACCAAAGGGAATTTAAAATCCTGAGCTTGTGGCTATTACCGTGTAGTGGTAGTATGATGTTTAGTACTCTGCCGGAGCTAGATTAATAGCTTATCAGAATTCCATCAGTTAATGTTAAAGTTATGAACAGTAACAGAGTGAGAAAGAGGACTCTGGAACATGTTTCATTCTTGTATATGTCTCAAAACATTTTATCACCACTTAAGCCTTTTTATTCTCACATAAACAAACCTTTTTAAAAAAGATTTATTTATTATGTATACAGTGTTCTGCCTGCATGTGTCCCTGCAGGCCAGAAGAGGGCACCAGATCTCATTACAGTTGGTTGTGAGGCACCATGGGGTTGCTGGGAAATAAACTCAGGACCTCTTAACTACTGAGCCATCTCTCCAGCCCCAACACAACAACAAATCTTAAAGCACCTTTTTATCTAATTCACCAGGAGACACAGGTGGCTGACCACTGAGAGCAGTCACTACAAATCCAGTTCCTTAAATAAAGGATGGTAAAAAGTTACATTGAAACCTGTTTTGTGAGTTTATCTCTTTTTATTTTTTTGAGTCTGGTAGCAAGGTGAACTATATCTAGACTTAGTATTAGCTCTAGGAGAGTGAGGCCCGTGACCTTTAATTTACACAGAGAACTGGGAAGGCAGCTGACGCCTCGATTGCTGTTGTTAAGCTAACGAAGCAACCACTAATATAATCATCAAACAGCATCAGAGTCCTGAGAAGTATAAATTTTACCTCAATTAGTGATTGAAAATGACAAAGATGTACTTGCTGGCTACCTAGACAGCCACTCCAAGGTCCTCTATAGTCATTGAGGGCAGAGGTCTCAGGGCAACATCAGTCTCCAGCTGCCAGGCCTCAGAAGATCTGACAGACTTTCCTGTGGAGTAGGAACATGTAGGGGGACCAGCCTACCTTTGTCTAGGCAACTCGAGGTGGTCAATTCTCCAGTGTCCTGTTGTCCATGCTCTGAAGAAGGTCTTGGCAGCGGTTGAGGTGAAAGGCAGTTTTTGCTCAGTGGTTGGCATTGCTACATTTGAAGCAAGTTCCAGGTGGAGAGTCTTCTGTGCCCGTCCACCTTCTTTGGAGGAAATAGGGGTGCTGCCAGGAGCTGGCATATCTCTCTATCATAAAAAGCTTTTTAATTAAATGTTTTAAATGCCATATTCTGCAGACCTCTGAAGCATTTGAGGACTGTCTATTAGGTATATCTGAAGAGACAAACTTTGTTTCTAGTTACTTGTTTTAAGCTTGACTTTGAAAACATACACAGAGGGCTAAGTAAGGCTTATCCCTGTAATTAATTATATCAGTATTTAGCATGACTACAAGTAAAGAACTTGATCATTTGTAAGGATGACTATTTACTTTTGTTCCCTAACAGAAGTTAGCAGCTTTCATAAAATTAGGACCTTACGTTCCATTCCTGTCAGGTTTAGCCTTAAAATAATGATTTTGAATTGAAGCTCTTCTAGTATCAAAATAAAAGCCAGTCCGTGGGTAAAAACAGAACAAGTTTGTACAAGCTGTAAAGGCTGTCTCCTGGGGAAACAAGGAAAAGTGACAAGAGGAAGATCTCAGAGTGAAGTGGAAACAGGAGGAAGAGGGCTTTCGAGTTGGGGTGTGGCCCATGAGCAGGAACGGAGGGAACACAGAGGCCAGCATTGCCCTTGACAGGTCATGGAGGCCTCTGCCCAAATGCCCAACTCTGGGGAAAGAGTCCTCTCAGGGGACCAAGCATTCCATTATAAAATATTTATCTTATTTATCAAATACCTCATTTATCAAACACATGTTGCCACTTAATTGAATTTTCTAGAAGCTTGGTGTTGAACACTTGGCAAAGACATAAGTACTTAGGTATAAATCTCTAAGTCAGGTTTTGTTAATCTGAATAGATCTTCATAACCTTAAATATTTACCATCATATAGAGTATATTTTACACCAGAGTTGAATCATATATACAGTATGTTGTACCAAATATAGCCATATATTTTTATCATCCTACAAAAGTTCATACCAATCTGAAATATTTGAAACTTGTTGCTTCCTTAAGTCTAGAAAGAGCTACAATGAACAGAGCTCATTAGGACTAAGAAATGTACTCTTTAACCTTAGTAAGAGATGGCTGCCAACCACGTGGCTGCTCACATCATGATGAGGTCACCAGCCAAGATGGAGGAGAGTCACATGATTGCTGTTTAAAACATGTTTACTAAACAATAGTTACATGCACATATATACAGTTGGATCCAAGTTACATATACATACACACAGAGTTAAAGCTAGCTTACATTCACACATATAGAGTTAAATCCAAGTCACATACATGTACACACACACACACACACATTGAACAGGTGTTGAATAAATTAAAAGATAGGGAGAACTGGTGTTGAGTGAGACGAAGCTGGCCCCTCTATCTCTGACTCTCATGTTGCAGCAGACCCAGACAGGACGTTTAGAGGAGAGCAGATCAGAAAGCAGATTTGTTGCCGGTGGAAGAGAGCCAATCTGTTGGGGGTGGAGCATCAGGTGGGGTTCTAGAGTGAAATGGGTACCCTTGGTGGGCCCTTAGTGCCAAGGTATGCTACTAAGCAAACATGCCACATGCAACAGAGTTAGTATAAGAGGTTTGTTGGGAAGGGGAGAGCCAAAGAGTGAAAGGGTGAAAGGCTGCATGGGAGTAGGGACTTGAGAGAGGCAGGCAGACAAGAGGAAGAGGAATAAGAGAGAGAAGAAGAGGCAAGAGGAAATTAGAGACCAGGAGAGGAGTAAAATGTAAGAGACAAGGCAAAGAGAACGAGTTCTGGCTGGCAGGCCCTTTTGAGGGGTGTACATGTCACATAGCTGGTGGTGGAAATGGACCTGGTGACAGGTGATGATGTAACAGCTTTGGTGGAAGCAGGCTGTTGCTGCTGCAGTTGCAGAAACCAACATTGGGATTCTTTAATGAATGAAGCAGAGTTAGACGTATAGGACTCCAGCTTTGTTCTCTATTTGAGAGAATTCACTTAATGAAAAGGGGAAATGCAGCTGAACAGGCTCCATAGCTAGCAGGAGCTGAGTAGAGGAACAGGAAAAAAGAACAGAGAGAGGGCGTGGAGTGAAGAAAAGAGAAAGCTTGGCAGAGGCAGGCGGATCTCTGTGAGTTCAAGGTCAGCCTGGGCTACAGAACAAGTTCCAGGGCAAGATTCAAAGCTACACAGAGAAACCCTGTCTCGAAAAACAAACAAACAAACAAAAAATGGGATCAAGGATGCTGTTACACGGCCATTTGGGTTGGTTATCTAAGGGGTATTGAGGCCAAATTTGTTTGCAAAGGTGCAGAAGTTTATGGTCCTTCAGGTCAGGGGCCAGGAGTAGAGGCTGGAGGTTTTCCAAGAGGCATTCCAAGGCGGAATGAGAGGTTATAGAAGACACAGTTCCCATGGATGAGAGAAGTCACTGCAGCCTGTAGTCATGGGAGTCCCCAGTGTTAGTATTTTGTAGATGTTAGTATTTTGCAGCGCTGCGTTTACCCAGTGAGAAAAGGTCACAAGGCACGACAAAACCCAGTATCAGAGCTTTATTAGAAAGTGTGGGGGAGAGAGAGAGACAGAGACAGAGACAGAGAGGGAGAGACAGAGCGTGCGCGGCCACACGTGGAGAGAGAGAGGAGAGAGAGGGGGAGGGAGGAAGAGGCAGGATTTCCCTTTGCACATGCGCTGTGAAGTCACTTAGCTGGGGGAGTGGCCAGGAATTCCAACACCCAGGATTCAGGGAGGACCAAGCCATTCAGAGGGTCTTCACCCAACTCAATGGGGGTTCGGCTTAGCCTGGCTAAGCCAGAGGAGACTCTGCACCTGGTACCAGGGCTTTCACAGAAGCCAAAAGGCATAGACGAAAACCAAGATCTAAGAGGGGTCTCATCCACAGCAAAGGGTCAGGATTGGGGTTCCAAAAGTCACAAGGACCTAGAGGAGCTGTGGGATCTAAGAGTACCAGAGAGGTGCCAGACAATTAGCGGCCACTTCATGGGACTCAGGGAAATGTTTACACCAACTGAAGGGGAAACATTTAATTGCTGCTGGTGCTGAGTGATCAGTGAGCCGTAAAGTGAACCTGTTGCCCGTAGACTGGGTCCAGGGTCCCAGTGTGCCTTAGACGATGGTCTCAGACTGTCTGTGGCAGGAGGGACATAATGTTTTCAAGGTTTGCCTCTTCAAGATGTAGCCATCAATATCTCCTTTCATGTAAACTCACTTGCACAGGTGATATATCCTGGCACCTGAAAGTTTCTGTTAGTTAGGGACCAAAAACAGTGTCTCTGTAGGCTGCCTATCATACCTGTGAAAGGGGATTGGCTCCTAGGTTTGCACTTGTGGCCTCAGCAGCAGCTGAACTCTAAACATCAAATTTTTATGTTCCCAGCCTTTTGTTTATATAAAGAAGAGACGGCAGGTGATTTTACAGGAAAAAATAAAGCTGCATCTATACAAAAAGCAGCTGCTTTCTCCCAGGTCCCAGAATATGCATTATAATAACTCATGACCATGGCAGATTTTCAGGGCATTGCTATTGCACAAACACACACACACACACACACACACACACACACACACACACACACACCCCAAAAATTGCAGCTCTCATCTTAAGGGAATAAAAGATAGTCTATTCTGGAGCAATTTTAAGTGACCATGGCCCAGGAACACAGATTTAAATTACCCCAAATTCTGTGTTTCAATGTGGAAACATTTTCATGAAGGTTTTATAGTTTTACAAAACAAAGATAGTTGTAAATCAAGGCATGTTTAAAATACATTGGTGGGTACAGTGGAGAGGCGGCTCCAGGCAGGTGGGGGAAGCATTTCTATAGGCCCAAGATGTTATCTGATGACATTTTGGACTTTTGGGTTGGTGGAAACTAGTGGTCTGCTAAGTTAATAGATCCCAAAGTTTCTGTCTATTAGTCACAGGATGTTAGTTCTCACACAGAGATGGTCAAGAATAGTCTGTTCTGGAGGCTAAAGCTAGCTGAAGGTGAGGTAATTAGCCTGTGGAGTTGTACCATTCCAACCTCTCCACATCACTGCAGTTGTTTTTTTATTTCAAGTTTTTTGTTGATTTGTTTTGTTTTGTTTGTGTGTATGGGTGTTTTGCCTGCTTGAGTGTCTATACGCCATGTGTATGCACTGCCTGTGGAGATCAGAGACGGTGTCAGAGCCTTTGGAACTGAAGTTACAGGTCATTGTGAGCCACCATGTCGGTGCTGGGAATTGAACCTGGGTCCTCTGGAAGAGAAGCCAGTCCCAGATGCAGTTTGAATCCATCTTTGCTGATACAGATTCTTTTCCAGAATTCTGGTCCATACTACCAAGAAAGTAACTTTCATCAGCTGTCTGCTTGCCAGCTATTGTCACATGATATCCAATTTATTTTGTTGTTTTATGTTTAACATTTATAGTTTATGTTTAAAAAGTTTAATGTGGATGCTAAGACTTATGATCACTCCTAAGCTCATAAAACATTTGCCTGTTTTAAAATAGGTACATTAGGTGTTTCAGAACTGACTTTTTGAAGTTTTTTTTTTAATATAATGGTTTTATTCACAAAACCTGCTTTCAAAATTTTTAAATTGACCAACAAGCACAGGGTTAACGCACACATGTTGTTGTATGTTTTTTCCTCTTTTGGGGGGCCCGCCACCCAGCTCCCAAATAAATCTCACACAGAGGCTTATTCTGAATTATGAATGCCCGGCCTTAGCTTGGCTTAGTTTCTAGCCAGCTTTCCTTAACTTTAAATTATCTTGTCTCTCTTTTTGCCTCTGGGCTTTTCCTGTTCTCTTACTTGTGTAAATCTTACTCTTACTCCGTGGCTTGCTGGTTGTGTAGCTGGGTGGCTGGCCCCTCCAGTCCTCCTCCTTCTCTGGCTCCTCCTTTTCAATTCTCCCTTCCCAGATTTCTCCTTCTATTTATACTCTCTGCCTGCCAGCCCCACCTGTCTCCCTCTCCTGCCTTGCTTTTTGGCCATTCAGTTCTGTATTAGACCAGATAGGTGTTTTAGACAGGCACAGTAACACAGCTTCACAGAGTTAAACAAAGGCAACATAAACAAAAGTAGCACATTGTAAAATAATATTATACAACACACACAGTTTTTAATGCCTTTCTTGGTAACAAGATAGCTTATGATCCAAAATTATTTAAAATCTCTCATACAGTCTCTTCCAAGGACTGTAGTTTGGGTACAGCTTTCTTTTAATTGCTTCATATGTTAATTTCTTACTAGTACTAAGCCTCATTAGATTAAGATTAACTTTAAAAGGTCAAGAGTTTAAAAATGACAGGGTTATATGATTCATGTCACCAGTAAGGTAAGAGTGGACTCATGTTGACTTATTACAGGTTATTTTAACTTGCTCATGGTAACATCAACAAATGCTGACTTAAAAGACTTTGAGATGAAGACAGAAGAAATGGACAAGTTGAGATTTACATATCTAAAACTATGTGGGGTTTTGTCTGAGCTGTGTCTGAGTGTCACACAGACGTCATTAAATTTGGTAAGTATTATATTATATATTATATTATATATGTTATATTTTAAACAGCACGATGTGTCATAAGACCTGAGCATGGCTCCAATTATAACGTGCTCTGCAGTTGGGTTTGTTTGCATGTGTATATGTGGGTATGTTTGTATATACACATTTAATTTTGAAATTTCTCTGTTATTTTATATGTGTAGATGGTTTACCTGCATGTATGTCTGTGAGCCACATGTGTGCAGTGACTACAGTGTTCAGAAGAGGGTGTTGATCCCCTGGAACTTGAGCTATAGATATTTTTGAGCTGCCATGTGAGTGCTAGGAACCAAACCCATGTCCTCTGCCAGAGCAGCCAGTGCTCTTAACTGCTGAACCATCTCTCACTTCCTTGATGTTTCAGATCAGAGATGGAAGGGTGACTGAAGGCTGAGAGAAAAGAAGGACAAGGGGGACGCTTTGGTCTCGGTGGCCCACCTCATCTTGTTCCCTGCAAGGTGAAGTTGCAAGACCTGGGCAGTCCAGCTACTTGAGGACAAGCCATCATCTATTCAACCACTTCCCTTCATATAGACATGCAGCTCAGATTACCAAGTTGTGGCAAGGAAATAGCTCATGAATGTATTTCTTCCTATTTGCCTTGGTTTTTGCAGTCATTTTAGAGTTACCCAAGAGTTGTAGACAGGTACCAAGAATTTACCCTATCATTTTGCTGACTTCCTTTGGAGCTGACATCTCATGTAATCAATGCGATGTTTACCAATACAAGAGATGAGTTTGCCAGGCTGAGGAGATGGCACAGTTGGTAAAATGCCTGCCATGCTCTCACAAGGTCCTGAGTTTAGACCCCCAGCACCTGCATAAAAGCTGGATATCACATGGGTGGATCCCTGGAGCTCACTGATGAGATATTTTTATCATCAGGTGTACTGTGCATTCAGTGAGAGAACTTGTCTCAATAAATAAGTTGAAGAGTGCTACAGGCAGACACCTGATGCCCACTACTGTCTTCATATGCATGCGTGCATGTGTGCTCACCCACCCCTTTTATAGAATGATATTAATTGAATCATAGAAGACAATTAACTATTTTCACCAGTTTTTCCAGTAACAGCCATCAGCTTTGCTTCTAGGTAAGAACCCGATACCTTTCCCANTATGTGTTAAGTGTGTGTCCTTAGGCTCTTCTCTCCTGTGTGCTGTCTGACTGAGGCCTTAAGCTCTGCTGGGGTGTTCTCAGCACATCAATGAATGTGGACTCATCTGGTGTTTTCTCCTGAGTAGAGTGTTTTCACATCTGGGAGAGGACGATACAGAGAGGAAGAGCCAGAGTAACGTCACTTCACATTTTCTTTGTGTGGGTGTTTGTTTTCTGTTCATAGGTTTTTACTCTTTCACCACGGGTTTTGAGGGTTCCTCTCCTTCTCAAAGTGACTTTTCTTCTTTGTTATTTATTTAGATGCTCGTGGCGGGTGTCCAAGGAGTCCAGAAGGGGTGTCATATTCTTGAGAGCAGGAGTTGCAGGCTGTTGTAAGCTGCTTTGCATGGTTGCTGGGAACTGAGCCCAAATCCTCTGCAAAAGCAGCAAGCGTTCTTAACCACTAAGCCAACTCTCCATCCCATAAAGTGATTTTTATGTTGAGGGCTTTAAAACCTTATACCGAATGTTATAAGTATTTTCCACTAATTCACCAGTTGAATTTTGATTGCCTGATGGATGGATTGATTTTTTTTCAATGCAAAGACAAACACATTTCTATTGTTCATAAGAGACATGGTTTATAGTTTATCTGAACAGCTAAGAAGAAATGAGACAAAGAGAGTGTGGCTAGGTATGCTTGTGACCAAGGGCACATCCCCTCCCTGCATGGTGCCCTGTGCTTTGGCCAGTGGTGTATGTACTAGACTAAGAACATGGGGACTGCTGCTCCAATGCCCCAAGTGTGTCTGACTTGTGATATGTGCTCATCTGTTGACCAGAACAGATGTGTACAGCAACCATTATGAAATTTGCTAACCAATTTCTGACCCTTGTATTAGCAGGACATTTCTCCAAGGTTTTTCCGCCATACTTGAGGCCCTTGGCTCTTCTCAGCCTCCCAAGAATCTGCTCCTGGTCTGGACTGGAGGGTGATCACTGAGCATCCACTGTGCTTCTGAGGTCTGAGCCATACCACATGACATCTGGGGTGTGGCATACACATTAGTTTCATGGCCAGTTCTGTCTCTCCTGGCACATGGAATATGTCACAAGTGATCTCATTAGGCTTTCACTGTTGACATGAGATGTCGTTTCTGATGCTGGGTTCCTCTTGCACAACACTCAAACAATACAAAGCAATTTTAGAAGAGGGGTCAAGAAGAGAGGAACAAAGATGTTTGGGACCAGACAGAAAGGCAAAGTCAGCATATGGGCTCACTTGAATGACCACAGTAGGAGGCTGGGTGTAGGGGGGGGTGGAGGGGGTGACAAGGAAGGGACAGTGTAATCCTCCAGAGCCATTCCCTGGCCTTCAATCACACCTGTCAGAGCCTTGACAAAAAGCTAACATGGCCACCAGGCACAGTGCCCCAAGGGAGACAAGAAGGGTAGCATGTCCTCAGAACAGGAGAAAGCTGCTGACCTCCTGGGACACCAAAAGAAGGATGTGTGACTAGCTGACAGGCCGGAAGGTGAGGAGGGGGCTGGAGCTGGGCACCAAAACAAAGCGGTAGGCCATCTGCACATCCTCTTGCTCTTTGGTCTCCACCTTGAAGGATTTCAGCATCTGGAACACAAGGGGGCGCTCCATCTGGCCTCCTCAGCAGGGCAGAGCACTGGCCCATCTCCAGCTAAGCTGCTCGGTGCTGCCACCATGCCNCAAAGAGAACCTCCAGTGGGGCCCTGAGAGCCTAGCCCTGCTCTAGAGACCATACCCACCCACCAAGCCACCATTAAGGACCTATCTAGGCCCTGCTTGCCCACACTACTTTGCAGGTCCCATCCTACTCGACCTTATTCTTGAGGCCCTTTCCCTGGTGAGGCAGACACCCCAGGCTCAGATAAATTCTGAAGGTCTGTCTTACTTGCCCACCTCTACCCATCCAGCCCACATCCCATCCCACAGGCCCCACCCAGAGCCACTCACATGGTGCAGTAGGAGTAGCATCTCCACCTCTGCCAGTCGCCTCCCCAGACACTGGCGCACCCCAATGCCAAAGGCCAGGTGCTGGAAACTCCCTTTCCTCTCCAGCCAGCGCTGGGGTGAGTATTGCTCGGGCCTCGGAAATACTGAAGGGTTTCGGCCCATGGAGTAGAGACTCATGCTGAGGACCGTCTGTGGGCAGATGCCAAAGGCAAGGTCAGCTGCCTCTTTGAGGAGATGCAGAAAGGGGCAACTGATGAGTCTGTAGGAATCACTCACCCCAGCAGGAACATGGTAGTTCTGAAGTACCAAGTCCGAGCTTAGAATTCTCTCCAAAAAGCTAGCAACAGGGTAGAGCCTAGAGGTGGGGAAGCAACAGGAGAGACCTCAGCTATGAAGAGCTTCTCCTGTCCACATTTGCACCTTTCTCCCTCAGATCCCCCAGGGGCGTGGTTCCTGGCTATGCTGAGCTCAGCCAACCTCCAGAGGAACAATAGCATCCAGCCATAGGAAGAAGAGCAGAGAACGTGGCTGCCCTTGGACCCAGAAAAGAGAGGGGACACAACAGCAGGGAAAGGGCAGNCAGCACCTACCTCAAGGTCTCTTTAAGGGCAGCCCGCAACAGGGGCAGGTCTGACATAGCCCTCTGAGGGTTTGCAGCGATGCTGGCCTCAGCTGCCAGGCTCTCCTGCTGAAGTGCCTGCTGAATGTCTGGGTTCCGAGCCAGCTCAAAGAGGGTCATTACCAAGGGGGCTGCTGTCTGCCGGATTCAGAGAGCAATCTCAGACACCAGCCCTGACCCTCCCAAAGGTCATCCCTACTGTGAAGATACCCTTCCCTAGAAGTGCATAACCTTCTTGTTCCCCTTAAATTCTTGCCCTACATCCTGAGGTAAGACCCCTGACATCCCAGTCCTGGTCAACACCTCAGCACCTTCAGAGTTGAGTGCTCACAACCTGATCTGGTGCCCATTGAGATGGTCTCTCTGTGTCACTAAAGGAGACTGTACCACTGGTGTCTACCTTCCCCAATACCTGATTTGCATTGGCTGTCCACATGCCCCTCAAGATTGGCCTTATTGTCCAAACCTCTAATGGGTCACAGCTCTTCACACTGACTCCTCCTGACTGGTGTGAGCCCTGAGCCTCTAGATACAAAATGCCTCTTCCAATTCTATGGCCCACAAAAGCAGTCTCTTAGGTGTCTCCCTGAAGTCACTGTTCTGCTTCCATGCTCCACATTGAGCATATCAGCTTGGTGTTATGCTGGCTTATTGGCATAAGACCTGGTGCATGGCCCTTCCTAATGGGGGCCAGATCCCTGTTGGCCTCATCTGGTCCTGTGTCCCCTGCTTCAGGTAAGTTGCTGCCTCCCTAAGCCTTGGAGTGTGTGCATACAACTCTGGCTTTTCAGACTCCCTTTCATGGGCTCTCTGGTCTCTGTTTGCACTGTTCCTGCAGCTCTGGCTGCTCATTCCCACAAGCCCTGTGCTGGTCCTCATCCCCTCCCAAATACTACTCCATGGTGGGAGCATCGTGGCCTCTGTTCTTACTCTTTCTTCTCTAGAACTTGAGGCCGCTGTTCCTAATCAAGAAGCCTAGCCCTGAGCAGTCTCTTGAAGAAGGGTCGTTTGCTAGCCAGGAAACTTATACCTGGACCATGTTTCCTATTAGACTGCACTGTGGTCTTCTCCCTTCTGCATCAGTGGGCAACTTGAGTGCTGATGGCTAGCTCATCTTTGTCTTTCCTTGCATCTGCCTCAAGTTCACACTGACCAGAATGCCTGTTCCACAGTTGGACAGAGGACTCTGGGCTGCTCATGGTCGTCCTAGACCCCCAGCATGCTCATACATTGGAGGAAGTGAGGGGTAGTCTGCTGTTTGTATGGTTTGTCTAACCTGGCTTGTGCCTGGACTTGGATGTACAGGCCTTGTCCACAAACTCTCTAGCTAGGATCCCCTTTCCCTTTGCTCAGACATTTCACTGGCTTCACAGAGAATAGCTATGATGAGGGAACAGGATTGGGTGACCCAGGTGATGAGGGAACTGTGCTTTGGGGGAACACCAGGTGATGTCAGGATGGAATTTATGCTCTGTGGGATCCTGACCGTGTCCACGCTTCCAGCAGTGAGTTCCAGGGAATTGGCATGGATAGCATCCATTGGCAGAGCACCCTCTGCTACCAGCTCTGATACGACACTCCAGGACTGTGGGTGACCCTTTGCAAGCTCTTGATACACATTCTTGACAGATTTTCTGACTGTAGAAGAAGAGAAAACACGGAGACATGATGCTGGGACCCGCCTCTCCTTCATCATCCTAGCTTATCATGTCCCTAGCACCTCATTCTTCCAGCTGTGGGCCACCGTTTTTGGGTTATATAATCCTAAACTCACTGTGGAATCACAGGGGAAGGTCCTTAAGCAACCCCAGCTCTTTGAAGTAAATGAAAGTGAATGGGGATCATGTGACCATTGTCCCCTGCCCCATGGTGCTGCCCAGGTCAGTGACACTCACCATGCTCAGTGATGAAGTCCCAGGACTCAAAATGTTCTTTCCACACCCCGCTGCTTGTCCAGCGAGTCAGGCTCCTGGGCAAGAACAGGAGCTGTGTGGTGGTCTTGAATACAGAATGCAAGGCATGGATGAACTTCAGGCTGCCAGGGCTCAGGTCATGGCCAAGGAGGCCCAGCCGCTGCCCAAAAAGAACAAAGTGGCTGGCTGCAGAGAGAATATTATCGCTGAGTCAAGGCAGTCCCTGGTCTTAATGATGTCTCTCCCTTCCTCCTTCCTGGCCTCTGCCTTCCCGGTATCCCTCAAGTAGGAACCTCCCCCAGCCACACACCTTCTATGGTATANTTGAACACACTGGAATGGAAATCCATGGAGAAGCTTCCATGGGCATTCACCAGCATCTTCTTCTTCAGGACCTCCAAGAAGTCCCTTGCTACCATGTCCACCATGGGGACATACTTTTGAACGGCCCTCGTTGACAGCACATTTGGGTTCAGCCTCAGTCGATTGAAGCGCCATTCAGGACCATTTCTACAGGGCACAGAGCAGGGCTACAGACACCTCCCAGGAAAGGCCTGGCCCAGGCCTGTGCCCATCTTTCTGCCTCTCAAAGAAATTGGGGCAAAGGGTGTCAGGCTCAGAAGCAGGCTCTGCAGGTCCTGTCCCCACTTCTTTCTTCCAACTCAGCCTCTATGTATTGGACAGAGGTCACTAAGTCTAAGGTGGACTTGGCACATCCATACCCAGGGAGAAAGGAGACTCTGCTGTCAAGCTCTGCCCACCTGGCCTATACCACCTCCCCCNAGAGGAGAAGCCCTAGCTGAGCTCACCCACCCTGTCAGTCCTGCAGAGTGTGTGGTCTCTGAGTTATCAGCATCTGCCTGTCTCAGCTAAGGGAGCCACAGCAGAGGACCACTCACAACATGCACAAACCAGAGCCCAGGGCACGGGGCTCCCATGGAGATTCTCCAGTGANTGACAGGCAGGAGTTTGCACACTGAGCCACACATGCAGAATGCCTGTCCTTTGGTGTGCTAAAGCCTGCAGCAATGGACAGTGACCACATGCACATGTACAAACACACTTGTACCCACACAAGACCTCAAAAACACGTGTGAACACCTTAGTTCCTATGTGTATACACCTAAGAGAACACCTGTGCACACTGAGGCAAACACACACTCCTTCAGAGAGTGAAGTCCTAAATCTGGACACATCACACAGTCACACTTTCAAATAAATACTAATAAGTTAAATGCCACAAATATACATATGCAAGACATGTGCACATATGTGTACACATGGCTCTGCCGTACCATCTGTTGAGCATTTCCTTGCTTCCAGATGATTTCAGTCAAGGTTCTAAGGAACCCATTTCTCTAAACCATTACTAAGAAAACACGGCTCTTTTTGTGATCTCAGGTAGCTGTCCACAACCTGTCTTCATTTTTACTCCCAGTAGAATAACCCCTTTGCCGCTCATGTAGCCTAAGCCACCAGGAGCCTCCGATTGCCTCTCCAGATGTGCACCCAGCTGCAGGAGGAAACTCTCCCCTCTCTCACCACACCATTCAGTGTTTGAACTGCTCTTCACCCCTCCATCCCCGGGACTGTCCACCCCAAATCTCTGTNAGTGAAGGCACTCCTAGGGAACGAGACTGCATTGCTGGACATTAGGCTGTGGCAGAAGATGCCTATGGCCCTGAGCTAGTGGATCTCCCCACCCCCACCTTCTTGGAGCACTGCTATAAGCTATTGGAAGGAGAGCCATGCCCTGGGAAAGACCTGTTCAGAGCAAGTGCTGGATGGAGCATCATACTTTCTCTCCCACTTATTTGGCCATCTCCCTCCTTCCCAGACCCACAACCTCCATGACATGGTACCAATCTATGCTTGGCTTCACAGTGACTGGTCTTCACATTCACCCAGCCAGTTCGGCATCCTGTGTTCAGAACTATAGCCTCACCTCCCTCCTCATTCCCAGTGTGCACTCACAGCAAGAACACACCACATCTCAGGCCACAGTGTTCTCTGTGGGCCANCCAGGGCTCCAGGTGCATCCGACAAGGGTGCATACTCTCCACCTGGTGCAGCTTCTCAGCATCCTCTGGCAGCATCACAGACACAACCTGTGTTCTTCCTATGCTGTATCTGTGGGGTGAAGAGCAGAGCCCTGCTGTGGGTGGAATGCCCTCCACATGAGCNCCCTGCAAAACCAGCCCTGTCTGTGTGCTCTCTCACCCCATCCTCTCCTAGCCCTTGCTTTCCCCTCAGGAGGGCTCTCCCACTGTCTACCTGACTCCTCTCTACCTCAGCATGCCTGGCACTCTGTCCTCTCAGCAATGAGCAGTGCCTTTCTCTGTCCGTGTGGAGAACCATGGTCTCCATGAGTCAGGCCCATAACCTCCTGTGCTCCCTTGCTGTCTTCCTAAGGAGGCAGTGCCTGGTGCCTACTGGAGAAGGCAGCACCTCATACTCTGCAGAGCCTGAGCAACCAGAGGGCCAGGAAGCTCTGTCTGTGCTCAGCTCTGGGTCAGGAAGGCCCTTACCTGAAAATGGGCCCCAGCTCCTGGAAGGCCTGATGCATCTCCAGATGCAGGTTCTCTTGGCCCTGCTCCCTCAGGATCTGTATCATCTTCAGCCACTTGTTTCTGGAGTACTGTGGTATGGCTTCAAAGGGCTGCAGTGTCTTGGGGGTCAGTGCTGTTGTGGTACCTAGTGCCCTCATCCTGTGCAGGCACTGCCAGGGTCTTGCCAGCCACACATCTGCCTTTGCCCTGAGTGCCATTGCTTCCTCCTCTGTTCAGCCCAGAGCCTTTTATCTTGCCTTGATCTGCTGACTGATAGTATCACTGCTGCATATGTCCCTGGACTTGTCCTAGAAATCTATCCAGAGCTGATGGCTCTGCTGGAGGAAGAGGAAGGAGATGGCCTTCTGCCTGGTCCTGTCTCTTCAATGCCTGCTGGAGGGCGGGAGTTGAGGCCAGATGCAGAGTCTACATGGACACCTGAAGAATTTCCACAACCCTCTTTGTCCTCTCCAAGTTGAGAGCAGTCAGATGGACAGATTTTCTGCCTTATTGTGGAGCCTTGAGTGAGTCACCCTACCTCAAAGATCCCCAGCCTGAATAGGAGGGGTGAGTTTTTACTAACTGTCCTGATTGATATTGAAGTGTCTGCTTTTAAAATTGCTCATTTCTCTTCCAACTGAGAACTAACAAGTAAATATACTTATCATAGGATAGGGGGGTGGCTTAGTGGCTCAAGCATGAGAACCTGAGTCCCGAGCCCTCAGATCAATGTAAAAGTTAGGCCCGTCAGTGGGTAGGTATAACCCAGCATTTGGGAAGCCATGGCAGGAAGATGCCAGAGCATGTTAGACAGCCAGTCTATAGTCAAATGTGAACATTCTAGGTTTAGTACAAGACCCTATACACACACACACACACACATGACACCACCAAACCTCTCCCCCACAGATGCATGTGCATATGTGTATATGTTTCCATACATATTTCTCATACAGAAGAGGATTTTTTAAAATTCTTTTAATTTTTAATGATTCTTTGTGGATTTCACATCACACATTCCGATGCCACTGATCTCCCTAACCCTTGCAACTTCCCCCCAAAACAAAACAAAATTTAAAAGAAAAACCAAAAACCAAACATAACAAACAAACAAACAAAAAAGGCATGGGGGAAGAATGTCTTTGTGGAAGCTGCAGTGGGGCCTGTTGGATTACTCATTTTACCCCTTAATCTCTTTGCCTCTACTTGCAACTGTTCATTGCCACCAGTCATTGGACTCATCGGTCTGGCCCAAGGCCTCTGGCTTCTGCTACACCAGTGAAAATGGGATCTCACTGGGTTTCCTCTTTGACATCCTGTTGTCCTGTGTCATGGAGATCCTGCTGTTTTGGATCTGTAGGTTTGTCCCCTTCACATGCTCTAACAGTTCAAAGATGAGGTGGATGTGGGTGTGGGCTGACTCATAGCCCTGGTTCTGGGCCTGGCTGTTAGCTACCAGTTTTCTCTCATCGTCACTACCTGGGTGAGCTCTCCAGAACTGCCTCAGCTAGCTCACTCAATGCAGTCTGAAGCAAGGAGTGGGCTAGTTCTCCTGCTCTTCAGGTCCTCATATCTGGCTCAGCCACACTCACAACACCAGGGCCAGCTCTACTGTTTGCCCAGGCAAGGTGCAAGGCCCTCTCTCCTGATTGCTGTAGGGGACCTTCCAGGGAGGAGAAGGGGATCAGCTCTCACACCCTCAGGGCTGGCTCAGCTGCACCCAGGACAACAGGGTCAGTTCTAGTGTGCTTCCCAGGAGGGGTGTAGGGCCAGCCCTCCTGTGTGCTGCAGCTGGCAAGGGGCAGGCTAGTTCTTTCATTCTTGTGACCCCCAGGGCCAGCTTTCTCGTCTGCAGATAGCAAAGGGTGGAGGTGGGAGGGGCATCTTTCCCTCATCCGTGGAACAGAATGGCAGATGAGGGTGGGCCTTGGTCAGCTTCTCCTGCTCTCAAGCCCTCAGGGCCTACACACCTGCATCCCTGACAATGGGCTCAGCTCTAGTGTGCTGCTCAGACAGGGTGCAGAGCCTGCTTTCTTGTGTGCTGCAGCCAGTGAGGACCAGAGCTAGATCTCTCACTCCCAGGGCCAGCTCTCTCACCTGCCACAGGTGGTTATGGGTGGGTGGTTGGGGCACAGAGGAGGATTTTTAAAAACGTGTATAAACAGTTTTATGACTAAGCTGAGCTAAATAACACACTGTTATGATTTGTATGAGAAATATGCCCCCATAGGCTTGTGTGCTTGAACTCTTTGTCCCAAGCTGATGTGTTTGGAGAGACTATAGAACGTTTGGCTGGTGAAGCTTGGCTGAAGAAAGTGGACATTTGTGGTGAGTGTTTGGGTCTCTCACTCAGCCCCATTTCTTTCCATATCTGCTTTGTGTGTCCTGTTTTGACGTCTGTCAGGAGATGAAGTGACAGTCCCCTGCCTCCTGTTTCACAGTCGCTTGCCCCCAAGGTCAGTTAAGTCACAGGTACTATAGTTGCCTCNCCTCCAGAAATCAAGCTATGCCCCTGCAGCAGACAGGTCCCTGCTGTGAAAGCACATAAATCCCATAGAGGATGGAAGCAAGCCCAGCTCCTCCTCCTCAGAGCAACCAGATGAATTTGTGGTCTTAGCCAGTATCTGAGTCCTTGGCACTGAGTTCGTAAGTGGAATTTCCCACCCCTTCCATCTGAAAAGCTGTAGAAGTCAGCTATTCCCTTAGTTCAGGGGGCTATCTCTGAAGGCTCTCTTTCTCCTTCAGAACCCCCTCCTACCCCCACCTTTCTGTTTGTCACCACCATCTCTCTTATTCACCTACTTGAAGCTTCTGATAGAGCTCACTCCAGGTTTTTGAAGGGAAGCCTCCATTTCCCTTTTGGTTCTGGTCATGTCAGCTCTCATCTTCTGACCTGATCCTCTATCCCTTCCCAATTAGTCTCCCACCTCAACCCCCAATCATGACCATTGTGGTACCCAATTCTCCTTACTAATATAGGAAATGCATCCTTATGGTCTGCTTTCCAGATGAGGTACGTAGAGTCCATCAGAGGATCACAGTAAGTGGGAGGTGATAGGCTCCTGTCTTTCCCTGGCTGGCAGCTGGGGCCTGCTCTCAGTCTGTCTAGTTGCTCTCAGTTCACTTTAGGATTTCTAGTTGCAGACAGTCTGCTACATGACTGAATGAATCTATGTGTCTAAAAGGGGGAGGGAGGGGAATCTTTGCCCCAGGAAGACAGGAACCTTGGGTAGGAGGCTGTGCTGGCTCAGTATGGGAAGACTGTAACCCTCTGGAGTACCAGCCTGTGAGGGAGAAAGACAGTAGGAATAGATTTTAGTTTAGGGACTATAGGAAACACTGTTCCACACTGCCACTTTTACCTTCTCTCCATCGTGACACTCACTTCTACAGAATCTTAAAATAAAACCTGTCGCATGTTCTCTCGTATTAGGGCCACGAGGTCCAGGCTTATGAGGCTCTAGAGGAGAGCGAGGACTTTTTTGTGGATGGGTGTAGAGACTGTTGTGTTACAGTCCAGGAAGCATCTGGCTGCATTCTACTCACGCCTTGGAAATTTGAATGTGGCCAAATCAAAAGTCATAGACTAAGCTGTCTGGTGAAGCAATTTCAAGACAGCACAACATTCAGGCTGGGGTGGATTGCTCGCCGCTCCTAGTCAGATTTACAGCGAGGGAAGCAGAAAGATGTGCAAACTTGTGGTTTGGTGAAGAAAGAGGTGTAATGGAGTTAATGTTGTACATAGCAGATACAAGGTCAGTGGTGTGTCATTAGAGAGACTGACACAAAAGGGAACCCTCACACTTGCACTTAAATAAGAGGAACAGCATCTAGAGGCTAAGACCCCATGCTTGGGGAGCTTGAACATCCCATCTTTGCTGAGACTCAGGACAGAATGCAAACTCATTTGGAAAACTTCGATTCCAGAAGAAAGGGACTTTACAGCGAGCCCCCAGGGCATCCTTCTCCAGCAGGTCCATCTAGGGGAAAGTTTTCCCAGTTTCATACAGTGAGGTGTGTTCAGAGACCATTGTAGCTGTAGTAGAAGGGGCTCTTGGCTATACCTCAAGCTGGAAGCAGAACTCTGGCATCATCTACATGATGCTGATTTTGGAGGGATGCAGGGTGCACCAGTGAGAGGGTGAAAGAGGCTCGTGCCAAGTTCCCAGAAAGCTGCTGAGGCCAGACAATGTGAAACTCTTGAATGGGCTGTGCAGGAAGCAGTGAGGGGGGAAAATCCTAAACTGCAATGGAGACCTCAGGATATTGGAGATACCAGATATGTGGATGTCTGCTAAGAAAAGCTACAGGTGCTGAGTAGAATTTGGTCGATAAAGATAACGTTCTGCAATCTTCAGAGCTAGAGAGGTAGGGCTTGCCAAGCCCACTGAGCCCAGATGATGCCATCTTGAGCTCAAGATACCAACCAAACATGGAACTTGAGCTTTTGATGTTTGCCCTGCTGAGTTCCACTCCTGCTTTGGTCTGATCTTCACTTACTGTTTTCCTGTGATGGTTAGCTTCAGTTGTCAGCTTGACACTACCTGGGATCACCTGAGAAGAGGGTCTCAATGAGGGACTGTCTACATTTAGTTGGTCTGTGGACATATCTATGGGTGACTAGGTCTTAATTAAGTTCATTGATATGGGAAGACCCAGGCTACTGTGGGCAGTACCATTTCCTAGGCAAGGAGCCTAAACTGTCTACAAATCAAGCTGAGAGAAGGCAAATGAACAATCGGGCACATGTTTCTGCTTTTGATTGTGGATATGATGTGACTAGCCATTTGAAGTCCCTGCCTTGATGTCCTCTCAATGATAGGCTGTAACTTGGAATTGTAAGCCAAAGAAACGCTTTTTCTCCTAAGTTTTTTTTTTAAATTGGACTGTTTTTTATCACAACAACAGAGATGAAACTAGGACTAGCCCTCATTTCTCCCTTTTAGAATGGAGACAGTTATTATGAACCTTTATATGTGGGAAATGCACTACTTGGTGTTTTATTTTTATAAGGGGTCACAGTTAAGAGATGGCCTTGGGTCTCAGTAGAGACTTTTGAACAGTGTTGCAATAGCTAAGTCACGGGGACTTTTAAAGTCAACTGGAAAAGCTTTGGATTTTAAGGTGGCAATGAGCTTATTGGGGTCAGGGATAGAATGCTATAGTTTGTCTATGAAATGTTCCCACAAGTTCATGTATTTGAATACTTGGTCCCCAGCTCATGGCTCTGGAATGTTGAGAAGTTAAGGACTAAGTGGAGAAAGAGGCTATTTGGAGGAAAGCCTTAAGATTTACAGCCTGGCTCATCTGTGTTTTACCTATGTTTTCTGTCTCCTGTGCCATCAAGATATAAAGGGATGAGAAGTCCAAGCCTCAAGCTCCTGCCACCTTTGTGTCTTACAAGAGGATATAGGGCTTATAAAATGTGTGGCTTGCTTTTCTTTCTCCCCTAGTCTCTAGATTGTCTCTCATCCATTGGTCGGTTCCTTGTGATCTTATAGGTGTTTTTAGTTTGCTATATTTCTGTTGGTAAACCCAAAACTGTGTCGTTTCCCAAACGCTATATAGAAGTATGAGCTTGATGTGACGTTTCTTTAGAGACTGTCTATGGTGTGAGGAGCCGTGGGTCAGCACCCAGATGACAAGAGATGAAGAGTAATGACTGATTTTGGTTTCTGCTCCCCTACAACATGACATGCATGTCACTCAGTGCAGTCACCTGCATAAGCTGCCTCACAAGCCCAGGAGGCTCATACCAGACATTTGTGGATGACAGCTCCAGAGGCTGCACAGTCCAAGATCAGGAACACCAATGCCTCATGAAGCCTCTTTTATAGACACAAAGGAAAACAAGGCTGCAAGTAAGAGTGGAAATTCTCAAATGCAAACAGCATATTAAACACATAGTGAACACCACTAGTTAAAGTAGGAGTCAGGGGATCAGCAAATGCCTTGATCCAAAAGGAAATTAAAACATGACACAGCAACACTCCATAAGCAGCAAAATCAGCACACGGAGAGAAATTCCAAACACATTGGGGCTTGTTATTTTTTTTCTGTAATTTTTATTGTTGTCACTTTTCACTTCCTTGACTAATTTATTGCTAAAGGGTGTTTTGAGTGACTGTGAATGAAAAGAATTTGTAATTTTTGTCTAAGCAAGTTCAGTATGGGCAAACAATATTCTTGTCACTCTCTTAAATGCAGAGTTTTTGAATCTCAGCGCTTCGTAAAGTCTTTAGGTTTTCCCAGGTATAGAGCCCTAGCTATAAGTGGAAATCAAGATTAGCCATCATGAGGAACACTTGTATGAGAACATCACGATGGAACCGAGGTTTTGTGCACTAATTAAAAAAAATATTAATATTAAAGAATTAATCATTACAACACACAGGCCAATCGCTTCGAGCCTGTGATGGGACAGTATGTCACAAGCAGAGGGCAGGCAGAGGAGATGGCTCACCTTGTGACTCTTAGGAAATGGAAGACCAAGGCCCATATACTAACAGCCCCTTTAAGAACACATCCCTGAAGCACAGACTTCTTTCCATTGAGCTATACCCAATAAAATCCCACCACCTCACAACAGTGCCATGAGGTAGAACCCTTTTCCTTGGTGTGAGGGGACTGTTAGCCACAGGTGCTCTCTGCTTAGCGGGTCCTATTACTTGGCTCTGACCATCATGGCAAAAGATTTCAGCAACAGAAGTTACTTTTCATAACCAAGTAAGAAGACTGGGTGAAGGAACTAACAGAGCAGGAATTGCCCGACTTCTTTCCATGGCTTGCAGAAGACAGACTTCTTGTCTTCCCTGTGGAGGCTGTCTCTGGGGGCCTGTGACCTCGCTCTCTTGTGAGGCCCTCTGGGGGACTGGATTAGGCACAGCCCAGTAGCCTCACTTCACATGTAATTACCTGGTTAAAGGCCCTGTCTCCACAGTGACTCATACTCAAAGGCCATGGACTTTGGAGTTTGGCACACAAAGCTCAGGCAGACACACTTCAGTACTGAGAACAGGAGATCCTATGAAATAGTTGTTACTGGATAAGACTTTTTTCTCCCTAAACTCTCACAGCTGAGAGGAAACCCCCAAGAGGCTTGTGTTCTGAGCCACTTTCACAATTCAGGAGATGAAAGCTTTGTCCAAGGGACACTGGCCTACGTCAGTCAGCACCTTGACCTCCTGAAAGAAGACAACCATCCCTGTAGAGACCTCACACATTATCAGGACTCTAGCAAGTCCTCTTGCAGGCATCTCTGATCTCACCACTACCCTGTCCTTAGCAAGTGCATATGTCCCTACAATTACATATGCTTTACTGAGTCACCAGTTCATATGCTCCAACTCCATTGTCAAGCCACTTGAACAAAAACACAGAGATAGCTATTTATCTGTCTAACTATATCTATATATCTATACTATACATAATCTATTTATCTATCTGCCCCCACAAACCCATGTGCGTGTGTGTATGTGTGTATGTGTGAAAAATGTAGGCTGTATATTTGTGTCATAATAATGGGGAACATAAGGAAGGGAATGTCTTCTGGCTTTATTCTGAGGCCCTTGGAAGGCCATAGGTGCCTAGAGTGACTGTTGGAAAGGATGGAGAAAATCACACAGCAGGGACTGCTTATTGCCACCAATGACGTCCCAGTCCCTTTCCCTGGAGGTCTTTAGCTGTGAACCTTGCATGAGTGAGGAAGGATGACAATGTGCCCCCAAAACAACATCCCGCTGACAAAGATGTGTGACCTTGGGTGTCAGGACAGAGGTAGGCTGGTGGCCTGACTGGGACCCCAGATGCAAAAGTGACTAGCTGACAGGCCGGAAGGTGAGGAGGGGGCTGGAGCTGGGCATCAAAACAAAGCGGTAGGCCATCTGCACATCCTCTTGTCTTAGCGTCTCCACCCGGAAGGATTTCAGCACCTGGAACACAAGGGGGCGCTCCATCTCCCTCCTCAGCAGGACAGAGCACTGGCCCATCTCCTGCTAAGCTGCTCGGTGCTGCCACCATGCCGCAAAGCGGACCTACTGTGGGGCTCTGAGAGCCTAGCCAGGCTCTAGAGACCTCACCAAATACAGGAAGCCCAGACAGACTCTGAAGGCCTATGCTTTTAGTCCAAATACTGCCCATTAGCACCCCTATCCCCCAGACCCCGCCCAGAGCCACTCACATGGTGCAGTAGGAGTAGCATCTCCACCTCTGCCAGTCGCCTCCCCAGACACTGGCGCACCCCAAAGCCGAAGGCCAGGTGCAGGAAATTCCTTTTCCTCTCCAGCCAGCGCTGGGGTGAGTAGCGCTCGGGCCTCGGAAATACTGAAGGGTTTCGGCCCATGGAGTAGAGATAAAGTAGGACCAATGTCTGTGGGCAGATGCCAAGGGTAAGGTCAACTGCCTCTTTAGGGTAATGCAGAATGGGGTGATTGGTAGGTGTATGAAGATCACTCACCCCAGCAGGGACATGGTAGTTCTGAAGTACCAAGTCCGAGCTTAGAATTCTCTCCAAAAAGCCACCAACAGGATAGAGCCTAGAGGTGGGGAAGCAAGAGGAGAGGCCTCAGCTATGAAGAGCTTCTCCTGTCCACATCTGCACCTTTCTCCCTCAGATCCCCCAGGGGTGTGGTTCCTGGCTATGCTGAGCTCAGCCAACCTCCAGAGGAACAATAGCATCCAGCCATAGGAAGAAGAGCAGAGAACGTGGCTGCCCTTTGACCCAGAAAAGAGAGGGGACACAACAGCAGGGAAAGGGCAGTCAGCACCTACCTCAAGGTCTCTTTAAGGGCAGCCCGCAGCAGGGGCAGGTCTGACATAGCCCTCTGAGGGTTTGCAGCGATGCTGGCCTCAGCTGCCAGGCTCTCCTGCCGAAGTGCCAGCTGAATGTCTGGGTTCCGAGCCAGCTCAAAGAGGGTCATTACCAAGGGGAAGGTTGTCTACAGGAACCAGAGAAGTCTCAGACACTGTCCCTAGTCCTCCACAAAGGGAACCCCTTCTACAAAAGGATGCCCCCTCTCTGGGAGAAGTGCATGGCTAGAGCAGGGTAGGACTCTGGGAACCATGACCCTAAGTCCTGAGGGACAGGCCACAGACCTGTCCTGACCACTCTCTCAGCTCCTGTAGGGTCTGCTGCTTCCAACCTGCTCTGGTACCCACTGGGGTGGGCCTTCAGCATCACTTAGGGACACTGCCACTCACACCTAATTTTCCCAATGCCTGATTGGCATCCATCAGCACTGACCTCACTGCCCAAGCCTGAAATGGGTCCTAGTTCCCCACGCTACCTCCTCCCTACGTCAGTGAGAAGCCCCAGAGTGAGCCTGAGCCTCTATATCCAGAATGCCTCTTTATGACACAACCTACAGAAACAGCCTCTTAAGTCTCTTACTGATGTCACCAATCTGTCTCCATGCTCCACCTGGGCATGCTGACTTGGTGTTCATCTGATCCATGGCCTGATGCATGGCCCTTCCTGATGGGACCCTCTCCCCTGCTGGCCTCATCTGTCTCCCTGTCTCTTGCCTTAGGCAGCCAGCCACCCCCATGAGCTATGTGTTGCTGCTTGCAAATAGCCCTGAAGAGTCCCGGTTCATGAGCTCCCTTGATCTCTGCACTGCTCCTGCACCTTCACCTGAAGACTGCCCTCTTCCTGTACCTCTGGGTACAGCCTCCAGTCAAGGGCAACAGGCTCCTGGCAGAAACAGCCTGGGAATGCAGATCACAGGAAATGCTTTGGAGGATACAGACAGGGAGTCACAGGGGATTCCCACAGGATGGCCTGACCGTGTCTACACTCCCAGCGGTGAGCTCAATAGAGTTGGCTTTGATGGCGTCGAGAGGCAAAGCTCCCTGGGATATTAGTTCGGCCACGATGCCACTGTAGGTCTGAGGGTTGCCAAGTCTGAGCTCCTGATGCACCTTCCAGATACATCTGTTGGCTGGAGATGTGACATAGGAGCTTGAGAACAGGCAAGTCCCACAGTCTGGTTGTGTAGCCCTCTCTCGTGACCAATGACAACCCCTCTCTTCTCCCACTATTTCCAGGTCAGTTCAGCCATAGGATTAGTGGGAACATATTGAAAGAACAGGAAGTCACCATCATTTGAGGTGACCCTGGTGTAGCCACGAGTAAAGGTGAATGACAGCTGACCGTTGTCCCCTGCCCCATGGCACCGCCCAGGTGAGTGACCCTCACCGTACTCAGAGATGATGTCCCAGGACTCAAAATGTTCTTTCCACACCCTGCTGCTTGTCCAGCGAGTCAGGCTCCTGGGCAAGAACAGGAGCTGTGTGGTGGTCTTGAATACAGAATGCAAGGCATGGATGAACTTCAGGCTGCCAGGGCTCAGGTCATGGCCAAGGAGGCCCAGCCGCTCCCCAAAAAGAGCAAAGTTGCTCGCTGCAGAAAAAAATGGTATCCCTGAGACAAGGTGGTCCCTAGCCTCAAAACTGCCTCATCTTTCCCTCCCTACAGTCCCCTCCCTGACTGCCTTAAGGTGAGACCCTCCTCCGGTCACATACCTTCTATACTGTAGTTGAAGAGGCTTTGCTGGACATCCATGGTGAGGCTCCCACGAGCATTCTGAAACACCTTCTTTTTCAGGGCCTCCAAGAAGTCCCTTGCTACCATGTCCACCATGGGGACATACTTTTGAACGGCCTTTGGTGACAGCACATTTGGGTTCAGCCTCAGTCGGTTGAAGCGCCATTCAGGACCATTTCTACAGGGCACAGAGCAGGGCTACAGACACCTCCCAGGAAAGGCCTGGCCCAGGCCTGTGCCCATCTTTCTGCCTCTCAAAGAAATTGGGGCAAAGGGTGTCAGGCTCAGAAGCAGGCTCTGCAGGTCCTGTCCCCACTTCTTTCTTCCAACTCAGCCTCTATGTATTGGACAGAGGTCACTAAGTCTAAGGTGGACTTGGCACATCCATACCCAGGGAGAAAGGAGACTCTGCTGTCAAGCTCTGCCCACCTGGCCTATACCACCTCCCCCCAGAGGAGAAGCCCTAGCTGAGCTCACCCACCTTGTCAGTCCTGCAGAGTGTGTGGTCTCTGAGTTATCAGCATCTGCCTGTCTCAGCTAAGGGAGCCACAGCAGAGGACCACTCACAACATGCACAAACCAGAGCCCAGGGCACGGGGCTCCCATGGAGATTCTCCAGTGAATGACAGGCAGGAGTTTGCACACTGAGCCACACATGCAGAATGCCTGTCCTTTGGTGTGCTAAAGCCTGCAGCAATGGACAGTGACCACATGCGCATGTACAAACACACTTGTACCCACACAAGACCTCAAAAACACTCAAGTCCCTGTGTGCACAAAACTAAGGCAACAGCCATGCACAAAGATGCAAATACACACAGTCACAGATGTAGACAACACACACTTTCATATCTAGACAAAACACATGGTCACGCCTTTACACACATGCAAGAATATAGACAGGTGCATACATGCACACACACAGGCTCCCTGCTTTCTCAGAGGCACATGCTCACACTTTGCCCGTGGCTGCCATTTGCATTTGGCCTCCCTGCCAGATTCCCTCAGATAAGTGCCTAACCAATATGCCCATTTCCCAGAACTACTTTATTAATAGAAGGATTCACTCTGACGTGGGCTGGTGTGCCTTTATGCAACCTGAATTCCCTTTGTAGATTTTCCACGCCCACTAGTGACCTCTTGGCAGCCTATTTACTCCAAGCACCAGGAACCCCTGCTTAACTCTCCAGATGTGTATCCAGCTGCAGGAGGAAACTTCCCCTCTCTTACCCAGGTGGTGTTTGATTGTGAGCCCACAGGAGCCCCAACTTCCTGTTCGCCACTCCTTCATCCCCAGAACTGTCTACCTCAAATCTCTGTGAGCAAAATTGTCCCGACTAAAGGGTGACTGTATTGCTGGACATCAGGCTGTGGCAGAAGCTGGCTATGGCCCTGAGCCAGTGGTCCTCTTCCTGGGCCAATTTTGAAACTGGTAGGAAGGAGAACCCCATCCTGGAAGAGCCTATTTAGAACAGGAGTTTGAGGCAGGAGGCATTTCTCTTCCACCTCCCTTCTCCTCAGGCCCAGGATCTACATGGCATGGTACCAACCCACGCTTGGCAGTGATTGGCCCCCACACCCCTACCCAAGCAGGATCAGCATCCTATGTCTGGGTCACCAATCACCTCCCTCCTCATTCTCAATGTACACTCACAGCAAGAACACGCCACGTCTCAGGCCACGGTGTTCTCTGTGGGCCACCCAGGGCTCCAGGTGCATCCGACAAGGGTGCATACTCTCCACCTGGTGCAGCTTCTCAGCATCCTCTGGCAGCATCACAGACACAACCTGTGTTCTTCCTATGCTGTATCTGTGGGGTGAAGAGCAGAGCCCTGCTGTGGGTGGAATGCCCTCCACATGAGCACCCTGCAAAACCAGCCCTGTCTGTGTGCTCTCTCACCCCATCCTCTCCTAGCCCTTGCTTTCCCCTCAGGAGGGCTCTCCCACTGTCTACCTGACTCCTCTCTACCTCAGCATGCCTGGCACTCTGTCCTCTCAGCAATGAGCAGTGCCTTTCTCTGTCCGTGTGGAGAACCATGGTCTCCATGAGTCAGGCCCATAACCTCCTGTGCTCCCTTGCTGTCTTCCTAAGGAGGCAGTGCCTGGTGCCTACTGGAGAATGCAGCACCTCATACCCTGCAGAGCCTGAGCAACCAGAGGGCCAGGAAGCTCTGTCTGTGCTCAGCTCTGGGTCAGGAAGGCCCTTACCTGAAAATGGGCCCCAGCTCCTGGAAGGCCTGATGCATCTCCAGGTGCAGGTTCTCTTGGCCCTGCTCCCTCAGGATCTGTATCATCTTCAGCCACTTGTTTCTGGAGTACTGTGGTATGGCTTCAAAGGGCTGCAGTGTCTTGGGGGTCAGTGCTGCTGTGGTACCCAGTGCCCTCATCCTGTGCAGGCACTGCCAGGGTCTTGCCAGCCACACATCTGCCTTTGCCCTGAGTGCCATTGCCTCCTCCTCTCTTCTTCAGCCCATGGCCTTTTATGCTGCCTGGGTACTGTACTGTTCAACTGATCACGTCATGGAAGAAACTGTCCCTGGACTTGCTTGAAAGATCCGGGCTCTGATCATGTCTGGGGCTCAACTGTCAGTAGAAGTGTATAACCAGCTCCCTAACACCATCTCTGCAAAGCCTGCTGGTGGGTGGGAACTGGGAACAGGTATAGCATCCACATGGGGGGCTATGTTGACTGAGGTAGAGGGGGGCAGAGATCTCTCTCTTCTCCCTATAGATGGAAAAAGGAAGATGGATGGATCCTTTGTCTTTTGAAGATATAATAGAAGACCTTGGTTTCTTTTAATAGACTTTGTCTTTTTTTTTAGAGACTTTAGAAAAAATAAATCTAAGAACTAGAAAGTATATTGAAAGCATTCTACTTTTTCCAGAACAACTTTGAATTCAGTTTCTTTAATAAAAAAAAAAAGAAAGAAAACTTTTTGTTGTTGCTACATGTGAAACAAGAATAACACTGGTGGCATCCTGGTGGTGACGTCACAATGGCACATGGATCCTGAGTTTGCTCATGGGCTAGGACTGTCTTCTGCACAGTCCGTGGTCTGGTTGGACAAGTCTCACCCTCAGCTTTCATCTCCCCTTCTCACACTCATCAGGGCCTCTAACTTACAAGGTGTTGTACAGGACTATCCTCCAAACCAAACTTGTACCATCTTGGGGAGTTCTACTGGGTGTGATCACAGAAGACCCTCACATCTGAGCTTGTTGACTATTGACAGACACTCCCTCATAGAAGGACCCTCATCTAAGAATTCCACCACTCCTCCAAACTCATTGTACGTCATTGTACCCCAATTGCAAATGGCCTCGGGATCTCTGAGAGAGGCTAGAGTATATATTATGGGAATAATTAGGGGAAGGGTTCTATCTACAAAGCCATAGGGGAAGCCAGCATCCCAGCTGGGTGCAGACCTTCCAATGTAGCTTCTTTAACATCACTAATCTCTTGCCACCAAAGCCCTCATCCATTGCTCTGTAAGTCTAATAAACTTGTTGATTCCCCAGGGGTGAACGTTAGTAGAATTGTACTTTTGCTTGCCATTGGGACTTTATGAGGAGGGGGATAGACATCACCTAGTCTCCTCACTTCTTATACCTAGAGAAAATTCTCAGGACTCATGGTAGCATATCCCCTAGTTCTGCCTCAAGAATGTCATGACTCAGAATCTGCTCATTTCCTCACTAGTTAAACAAATATTGAGTGCTAGCGGGTCAGAGTACACACAAAGTATTGGGAACATTCCTGTGGGCATGGACAATGAATGTTTAGAGTCCCAGGCACATACATCCAATAGGATTGCCTGCAATGAAGCCAGTATTCTGTGTGGTACTATGAGAGCCTATAATGAAGAGAAGTGACTTCTAGACCTTTCCTTAAGAACCATTTGGGCTTATCAAAAAAAATGACTAGGAAGCACAGAGAATTCCTGTGAACACACCCTGCCCCAGGCGCAGCTTCCTCCTCTGTCAGCCTGTACCTCAGCAGTGCACTTCATAGTTGTCAGACCCAGACTGACATTTCTCAATCACTCCACGACCTCAGCTTCCACAGGGGTTTGGTACTCCACGTGCTGGGGGGTTGACACCTGTAGAGTGGGGTCTCATACAGGATGCTTTGGTCTCCTTAGATGTCAGCCTCTGCCTTCTCATCCCCCTTCACACATCTCTGGCAGCCACTGATCTTTCTAATCTCCCCACTTCTTTTTCCTTTACACTTGTTCGTGTGTGTTTGTGTGTGTGTGTGTGTCTGTGTGAGTGTGTGTCTGTGTGTGAATGTGGAGGCCAGGAGACAACTTTGAGTGTCATTCTACAGGCACTGTCCACCTTTTTCTTTCTTTTTTTGAACAAGAATCTCTCACTGGCTTGTAAGTTGCCAATCTAGAAGGGCTGGCTAGCCAGTAAGCAGCAGGGAGCCACCTGACTCTACCTCCCCAGCACTGGGATTTCAAGTGCATGCCCCGTTCTGGGCTTTTAAAAACAAAGACTTGCCAGGCGGTGGTGGCACACGCCTTTAATCCCAGTACTTGGGAGGCAGAGGCAGGCAGATCTCTGTGAGTTTGAGGCCAGCCTGGTCTACAGACGGAGATCCAGGACAGGCTTCAAAGCTACACAGAGAAATTCTGTCTTGAAAAACAAAACAAACAAACAAACAAACAAAAAACGAAAAAAATAAATAAATAAAAACAAACAAACAAAAACCCCGAAGACTTATTTTATTATGTTTAATTATGTGTATGTATGTGTGCAGGCATGTGGGCATGTGCATGGGAGGGCAGGTGCTTGCAGAGGTCAGAGGTCAGACCACCCTTGGAGTTCAAGTTCTAGGCAATTGGGAGCTACCTGAACATGAATGCTGGGAACTGAACTTGCATCCTCTGGGAGAGCAGCAAGTGCTCTCAACCACAGAGGTATCTCTCCAGCCTGATGCTGGGCTTTTTAAAAACATGAGTTCTAGTGCTTCAACTCAGACCCTCATGCTTTCGAGGCAAGCACTCACCAGCAAAGCCATCCCAGGCCTCTGTCACTGCCTTCTTTTGTCATAGTGTTGAGTCATATCCCTTGTAGACTTTTCACATTGGCTTCTCTCTCTTAGTAATTCAGGTTTTCTTTGGTGGGCCTACCATTTCCTTTCAGCATTGAGTAACACCCCAGGCTCCACCTCAACCATGATTTATTTGTCTGTTTACCTGCAAAAGAACATCTTGATTTCTCCCAGGTTTATTAACCAGGGATAAGGCTGCTGGCAACTTTTCCTGTGGATCCTACTTGGAATTTATTCGAATAAACACCAAGGCACACACTTGCAGGCCGTAGCCTGCCTTGATGAGCAGCAGGTCTTCCAGGGTGGCTGTACCTGAGTTCTCATCCGCATTGAATGAAGATTCCTGGTGTACCAAGTCTTTACCAGTTTAACGATACTGCTTTGGATTTGTGCCATTTTGAAAGGTTGACATTGGGTGCCTTCCTCCTGGGGACAGGGGGATGTGGAGGCCAGAGAACAACCCACAGGAACTGGTTCCTTCCTTCGACCATGAGAGTTCTGCAGATCAAATTCAAGTCATCGGGCAAACACCTTTTGCACTTAACCCTTCCCTGTCCTCGTTTACTTTTAATCTATGTGTGTCTTTTTTGTTGGTTTGTTTGTTTTTGTTTTTCTTTTCTTCCGGACAGAGTTTCTCTGCGTAGCTTTGGAGCCTGTCCTGGAACTCACTCTGTAGACCAGGCTGGGCTCGAACTCACAGAGATCCACCTGCCTCTGCCTCCCGAGTGCTGGGATTAAAGGTGTGTGCCACCACCCCCCAGCCTATGTATCTTTATTTTTAAAGCAGTTTTCTTATAGATGACACACCCTTAAGTCCCGTCCTTTGATTGGGATGTTTAGGCCACTGATATTTGTAGAGATTGCTGGGATAGCTTGAGTTAATATCTGTCATGTTAATGACTGTTTCTTCCATTTGTTGCCTGTATTCTTTGCACTTGTATTTGGTTTCTCTCTCTCTCTCCCTCTCTATCTCTCTCTCAACATTTATGGTTTTAACTGAACATTTTGTATAAGCCTTCTTATCCTGTCTTACCTTACGAGTCACACCTTTTCCCATCCTTTTTCAGAAATTAATCTGGAATTGGAAATAATAATCTGAGTCCCCATTCAAGTAACTGTGTCACCTCACAGGCAGTGTGGGTGTCCATAGTGCCCAGGCATCCCCAGTCCACTCATGGCCTTCCCACTAGCTGATTTACACAAACTGTAATCCTGGAGCTTTTACCATGGCGAACAGAGCAATAAGCATGAGGAAGCAAGCCAGTTCTTTCCCATCATCCATCTGTCCTTGCCTTCCTGGCCTGGGAAGAATATTCTGCAGCTCTGGGAAGGCAAGCCTGCAGACAACAAGTTTCCCTGAGTTTCGTTTGCATGGAAAAGTCTTTATTTCTCCCCCACTCTGTGTGTGTGTGTGTGTGTGTGTGTGTGTGTGTGTGTAGATACATGTGTACATGTGTGCAGGTGTATGCAGAAGCCAGAGGTCAACCACGGGTGTCTTCTTCAGTCACTCTCCATATTACTTTGGGAGGCAGTCTCTTGCTGAACCTGAAACTCACCGACTTGACTAGCCTGGCTGTCCAGCAAAGTCCAGGGACCTTCCTGTCTCTGCTTTTCCCATGCTGAGATTACATGTGTGTGCTGTTGGCTTTTTCACAGGCACTGTGCATCAAACTCAGTCTTCATCCCTGTGTGGCAGGCACTTCAGCGACTGAACCTTTTTCCCCCTCCCCTCCCCCTCCCCTCTGAAAGACGATTATACAGAATACAGAATTCTAGATCATAGGATTTTTCCATTCAACCCATTAAATGCTTGTCTGCTCTTTTCTCTCTGATGACTTCTGAGGAGCCAGATACAGTTTTATTCTTTGCTCCTGCATAGCTGAGACGTTTGTTACTCGGATTTATTTTTCTTTTCTTTACATTTGGTGCAGTTTGGGTTTTATATACTTAGGTATAGGGGTTTTGTCTTGTCTTTTAAATCAACCATTTTGTGAGGGACACACACATGCTACCCACATGCGTGAGGAAGTCAGAGCATGGCTTTCAAGAGTCGCTCCTCATCTTCCTTCTTGTTGAGATGAGGTCTCCCTCCTGTCTCTACTACTTTACTTGCTCCAGGCTAGCAGGCCTGCTCTCTTCCTGGTGCTTCTCCTGGCTCTGCCTCCGATCTCATGGTAAGAGTTCTGGGATTACAGATGCATGTCATGATGTCCTGCTAACTTAGCTGGTTTTGTTTTTTAACAAATTATATTTCTGACAAAATAAGACAAGTTTAAACATGAAGATCTTCAATTTCCCTGGTAGGTCCTCTTCTGAGGGATATTGTTAGTCAGTGTTGCACTACTATGTCAAAATACCAGAGACAGGAACGTACCAAGAGAAAAGGTTTGGGCTCATGAGTACAAGGTCAGTTGGCTTCATTGCTTTTGGACCTGTGGTGAGTATGTTGTGGTTAGAGTAGGCAAGAGAGGAAACGGCTCACCTCATAGCATCTGGGAATGAAAGAGAGACAAGAAGGGTCTGGATCCTTTCAAGGCCACACTCCCAACATGACCTAAGTTCCTCCCACTAGGCCCTAACCTATAAAAATCCCACTATTTCCTATTAGGGCCACAGGCTGGTGACCACAATGTCAACACACGAGCCTTGGTTTTAAAAAAGAAATGCGTGTAGTAAATATGGATAAAATTTTGGGGTAAAGCTAATTCATACCAACTTGGTTTTTAAAACCCTCTTCTGAGGGGTAGGAGAAATGACTCAGCTGTTAAGAACGTGTGCTATTCCTGCAAAGAACCCGAGTTCAGTTCCCAGCACCCACACAAGGCAGCTCAAAACTGCCTGTGACTTAGCTCCAGGGATCCGACTTCATCTTCTGACTGATTTGGGCACCTGCTGTGAAATACACAACGAACACACAGCCATAGCCATTATATACTTCATTAAAAATAAGTAAATCTTTTAAAACCTCTCTTTTTACCTTTCTTTCCCCAAATGAGTTCTAGGGCAAACTTCTGTTGTTTACATTTTAGCTAAGACTGATTAGAAAAATAAACTTCAAATTTATTGTTATTGTTATTTGATGTGTGTGTGTGTGTGTGTGTGTGTGTGTGTATGGCTGTTCTTGTGCCATAGTACTTGTGTAGAGGTCTGTACAGGCTGGTTTTGTGTGTCAATTTGACACAAGCTACAGTCATCAGAGAGGAAGGAGTCTCGGTTGAGGAAATGCCTCTGTAAGATCCAGCTGTAAGGCATTTTCTCAATTAGTGATCAATGCGGGGGTGGGGGTGGAGGTTGAGTCTGTCGTGGGTGGTGCCATCCCTAGGCCTGGGCTCTATAAAAAAACAGGCTGAGTAAGCCATGTGGAGCAAGCCAGTAAGCAGCACCCTCCAAGGCTTCTGCATCAGCTCCTGCTTCCAGGTTCCCGCCCCTTTTGAGTTCCTGTCCT
This sequence comes from Neotoma lepida, assembly GCA_001675575.1. Lineage (NCBI taxonomy): Eukaryota > Metazoa > Chordata > Mammalia > Rodentia > Cricetidae > Neotoma > Neotoma lepida. The sequence continues at coordinate 42,040 of LZPO01076344.1, forward strand.
AACTTCCCTTAGTGATGAATGGCAGTGAATGCTGAAGTGTAATCCAAATCCTCCCCAACTTGCTTTGTGGCCATGGTGTTTTGTCACAGCCATAGAAACCCTAAGACAAGGTCGGAAGATGACTTTCAGGAGTCAATTCTCTCATTTCACTGTGAGATCAAAGGACTGAACTCAGGTCATCAGGCTTGCATGACAAGTGGACATGAATAAAAAAGCTAGCTTTAATTAATTGTTTGCTCTAATTAATTTGGCCCTGATGGTTTGGGTTGCTGGTGTAGTAATTTGAAAGAAAATGGTCCCCATAGGCTCATAGGGAGCGGCAATATGAGGAGGTGTGGTCTTGTTGGAGCAGATATGGCTTTGTTGGAGGAGGTGTGTCACTAGGGGGTGGGCTTTGAGGTCTCAGAAGCTCAAGCCAACCACTTCCTGCTGCCTGCAGATCTGGATGTAGAACTCTTAGCTCCTTCTCCAGCACCATGTCTGCCTGCATGCCACCATGCTACCTGCCATGATGATAACGGACTAAACTTCAGAAACTGTAAGTCACCTCAATGAAATGTTTTCCTTTATAAGTGTTGCCATGGTCATGATGTCTCTTTACAGCAACAGAAACTCCAAGACAGAGGTCTTTCTCCTCCCATCTTGGGAATTAACACCATCCCAAATTCCATCACCACTCCCCTCATCCACAAGAGACTTTTGAAAAAATATTCCTTTATTTTATTTTATTTTATTTTATTTTATTTTATTTTATTTTATTTTATATGTATGAGTGTTGTGCCTGCATGTCTGTGTGTACCACAGGTGTGCCTAGAGCCCTCAGGGGTCAGGGCATAGGCTTCCCTGAAAAGGCAGTTATAGATGGTTGTGAACTGCCATGTGGGTGCTGGGAATTAANCCACATTCCTTTCAGATAAAAAGGTATTTTGGAAGGAAGCTTACTCTCTCCCGCTTGCTTTCTTGGCCTCCCTCCTGAAACACAGTTGACTTCCATTCCCTGAGAACAGAATTTCCAAGCTTTCCTCATGGAATAAGGACCAACAGCTTCTGGAAAAGTTCCGGGCTCCCAGGAGCAGATTGGGATGACTGAGGCACCCCAGTGTGTGGACTGAGTGACNACTGGCCCCTTGCCCCCTCAGTGAGAGACAGCTATTCTGGGACTGCTCTGGCTGTTGAGGCATCCAGCCTCCAGGACAAGCCCTGGGTTCTTGGTGGTTATCAGGTACCCTGGCAAGCCTCACAGCCAGTGAGGAGGTGACCCATGTGAGCTGAAGAGTGAAGCTCCAGTCAGTGCCATCTTTGCAGGCACTGGGTCAAAGACCTCATGGTTTGTTCTTACACTTTAAGCATAGTCAAAGCTTTGAAAAAAATTTCCATGTGACAATTATCACAATAAAGCTTTAGGCAGAGCTACAACTCAACTCCCTTGCAAGGCAGCAGAGGACCTGTGACTTTTACAAGAAGAATGAGTTCTATTGGCTNATAAGCAGAGCTCAGGGCTAGGACCTAGAGGAANAANCTGTGAAAAGCATAAGGATGGATTCTATTGGTGGAGGATGCAAAGTACCCGGAGCCTCTTCCTTGGGGATGAGTTCTAGTCTTTGAGAGACAAAGCTGAGGATTAGGNCCTAACCAATTCTCCGGATATTGAGGGGATTCAGGTGGAAGCTAACTCCTGTTAGTATAGCAAAGGATCACTTTCACTCTGGCATTCCAGGTGACCAGGCTTCATTCATTCCCTTCCCTTGAAGAAAATAGGCCTGCGTGATTGACAACCCTGGTTTCTCCAATGCTTACTCTAAGCTGTGCCTCCTATGGCAGGTATGATTTGGCTGTTATCTCTTTAAAGACATTGATTCTGTCCCTCTAGAACATGACTAAAACTTCTCCTCTTGTTTTATTATTAGTCCCCTGAGTGGGACTGTGTGCCCANCTCCCCTCCGCCATGCTGGGATTTTGTCTCGCTTGGGCTTGTGTAGATCTAAGACACGCTGTCACAATTGTTGTGAGGACATAGGTACATCTGCCCTGTTGTGTCTGGAAATCATTATTTCCTTGAGGTCATCCACCACCTCTGGCTCTAAAAACCTTGTCTCCTCACTTCCACACAGATCCCTGAGCACTGAGGAGAAGGGTGTGATATGGACGCCTCATCTAAGGCTGAACACTCCACAGACGCTGCATATTGAACAGTTGAGGGTCTCTGTGTCAATTGTCTTCTACTGTAAGAAGCTTCTCTAATGAGGGTTGAAGACACACTGATCTATAGGTAGAACAATAGTCGTAAGTGGTCATTTAAAATGTAATATCGATTTAACAGAATAATAGTGGTAGGTTTTTTCCTTAGAGGCCATGACCATAAATTCTTGGCCTCATTGACAGTGTTAGGTAGAGATTCCATCTCATGGAGAGTGCCTTAAGTCAATAAAAGGGTTGGTTATTCCCATAACATTCCTACCACTATTGCAGCAGTGGGCATATTGAAGGGTCTGGGAATATAGAAATATAAAATTGTAAACCTAAAAAAATTAAAGCTGACAGTCCTTAGCTCTGTCAACAACTAAAGGTTAACTTTTAAGAGTGGCTCCAGCTTTACAGCCAGCTCCTCTGTCAACAGCCAGGGATTAACTTTTAACGATAACTCTCTTACCCCTTATAGCCGACAACTGCCTTGGACCAAGGTTAACTTTTAGTAGTTGTTCCTATGTGACTCCTAGCATGCATGCCAGGCCTGGTGCTTACTTTTTGCTATAAAAGGGCTTGAAACCCTCCCCTTTAACAGTTTCAGGAGCCTNGAATCTCACTGTGGTCCCAGTTAACTGGTATTCTGTCTTTCTCAGCAGTGGTTTTTGGAATAAAGTTGGCTTCTGGTTTAATAGGCTTCAGTGGTGCCCCTCATTTTTTGTGCGCCCTTGGACCTAACAATTTCTTGTCAGGCAGGTCACTGGTGTAGCTCACTAGGTTCACAACCGAGTGATATTGATGATGACTTTGCTCCTTTGTTAGCATGGATAGCACCGTCTAGCACCATGAAAGCCAGCCAATGGACGTGAAGCTTTCAGGTGAGTGTTGGCTTGATTTCTCCATTTTCTGTTGCTGTCTTCAGCAACAGGGTCTTATTGCAACTTTCTGGAATGAAACCAATAGCATTGGCAATAGTTTGTGCTTTTTGGGGGGTGTGGGGTCTACAGGCTCCGCTGGTCAGAAACTCAAAAAGTGGTAACCCATTTGTGGTCCTGAGGTTTTCATTTGGTAGCCTGTGGTGTCTAGTTGTGGAATTGTACTTCTATTATAGGGTGACCCCATTTAAACTCTTCTTATATATGTATGTNTATGTATATGTGCATATGTATAGATTTTAGAAAGCTCTCTAAAACTCCGGAATGGGCTTTGTCCTGGATTTATTGTTTGTTACACATTGCCATGGATCTGAANGGTTGATCCTGACAACTTTTATTATCAGAAAAGCTCCTCCTTTGTGACCTTTGCTTTTATTTATTTATCTGTTTTTTAAGGGATGTGTTCTAATTATCTTTCTGTTGCTGTGGTAAAACACTCTGACCAAAAGCAGCTTAGGGGAGAAAAAGATTTGTTTCTGCTTGTACTTCCAACTCACAACTCATCCTTGAAGGAAGTCAAGNCAGGAAATGGAGGAGTGTTGCTCACTGCCTCACTATTTGNCTTACTCAACTGGCCTCCTTATACANCCTAGGACCACCTGCCTAGGGATGATGCAGCCCACAGGGGGCTGAAGACTCCCACATCAGTCATCAATCAAGACAATGCCCTGCATTCATGACCACAGGCCAATCTGATCTGGGCAATTTCTCCATCGAGACTCTCTCAGATGACTCTAGGCTGTGTCAAGTTGACAGCTGAAACTGACTAGGACAGGGTAGGTTAGGCCTTGGCAAATGTGACTCCATCTTGATTCTACATATTTCTCAGAGGGAACAGCCTAGCTTCATCCCATCGGCCTCAGTTCTTCAAAAAACTACCAGGCAGTTCCTCCACCAGCCCCGCCAGCACAGAGGCTCCCAAGGCTCCCTCCATTCTGCCCTGAGAACTGACACTCCAAGGTAGGCTTAGCAGGGACCCTACTCCATCTCCATCTAGAGGGTGGGCCTCAGGGGCTGCACTCTCCAAGGACCACTATGGCTGTAATCAGAAAAGATTCCCTATGAGGCCTAGTTCACACATCTGCATCCAGTAGCACATTCTGGACTCAAGCTGAGACACTTCCCAAATGACACAGGGCTCAGGACACCCAAGCATAGGTCCAGAAGAGGACCCTCATAGTATGTGGGGCTCCTGCCTGTGGGTTTCTTGCTGCTGCTGCTGCTGCTGCTGCTGCTGCTGCTGCTGCTGCTGCTACAGCATGGCCTTAAAGTGTCCTGAGCCTGAAAGGGAGAGTGCAGGGGAGGTGAATTCCCCCCAGACATGAAGGAAGAAAAGGAGCTGCCAGGGAGTTGGAATGGAAGAGGCCTCTGGGCAGAGAGGACAGATGAATCCTCCATGCTAGGAGTGATAGCAAGAGGAGCAAGGTGTGGGTGAGGGAACCCCAGGCACAGTGCTCAGGCCAGCAGAGGTGTGTGGGTGTGTCAGCAGGGATAGTCATGATTTTGTTACTCTCTTGTTTCGCTTTAATGTAAGCAGCTCCCCACTCCCCATATTTTCCTGCAGGATAGCTGAGGAAGGGGGAGTATCAGAACTGCCACAGATCTTCTGCAAGCTGTAATACATGGCGTGTCTGCTGCGTGTCTCAGCCCACATGAGATCAGAGGTAACCTTGGCAGAAGCTTGCAGCCTGGAATCTTTGCATGTCCTTGGGGTAGCAGAGCAGTCAGCTCTTTCCTTCTGTCTCAGATTGTTCTCCCCAACTCTATCCTTTTGCACAATCCCTGGCTAATCCTGGAGGGTGTCTGAGTCGGATCCAATGCCCTTCACAGCTCACCTACAAGCAGACTGGAGATTAGGGTCTTTTGAAGGAACTGCAGGTTCCCATCCAACCCTTGACTCTGGATTCTGTAGGCCCTGGATTCTCTAGATTCCAGCATCTGTTAGCTGTNTTATGTGGATGGGCTGGGGACTGCCTCTTCCACTTTTCCAAAGGGAGCTTCTGCAGGGGCCATATTGTTTATGATCTACTTGACTTGGGCGTGGTCCATGGCTGCAATTTCAGCTTCAGAATGCTGAGACAGAAGGGTTCGTGAATGCTCCAGGCCATCATGGGCTGTATCATAAATAGTGGTCAATTTGAGACCCTGTCTCAAAAGAAATCTAAACAAGGAAATAAATAAGCCTTAAGCTTGAGTAAGGGCATTCCACTCCTTCTCTGAAGGGAATGCTTCTCTCTCCAAGGCGTAAAGAAGGAAATGATAGGAATCCTCCAGTTAACATCAGTGAGCTGCAGACATCCTTATCCTTGCTGCCTTGGTCTTCTCCCAGGCTCACCTGAAACTGTGAGACTCCAGTCACGACCCTGACAAGAACAACCCAGAGGAGGAATTCGATAAGGAAAATGTGATNTTAANACTTGCCCNGGTTATTGAGGAGCCTGACACATAACATCCAATGAAATCAAACATTTCTTCAACCAGAAATCTCAACTAACCAATTTTCCCTCTTGCAAACTTGCGAGCNAATCAAACTCTCTCAAAAAATCCAGATAGAAGAGACCAGCCCTTCCCCTATGACTGCCCTGCTCCTGTCAATGACACTGTGANGGGANTTTGTCAANAGTTTAGTAGAGGTTTACTTAAGACTTCAGAGACGTGCATTTCCTCAACAAAAATATGATATTCTTAATGCATTACCTGAGGCATTGAAGCCAGGCTCCAGGAAGGGAGGGAGGGACCAAGACCTCAAGACAGTTGCAAAGGTGTGAAAGAGGGGTGACTGAGAGTTGAAGCCTTACCTTCAGCTCAGGAGTTCATGTTTGGAGCTTGGGGAAGAATTATGCAAGAGCTGTTCAGCCTGGGGCTGTGAATTGTCCTCTTCCCATTTCTGAGGAGGCCTTGTGCTACAAGCCTCTAGTGCCATGGTCTACTCTCCATGGCCGACTGCTCTGCAGATACGACAGGCTGAGTTCACTTGAGGTTTCACGTGGGCAAGACTTGGGTCAGGGATACTTCCAGGTAATGATCTCTCTTTCCCTGTTACCAGCCTGTGCTCTCCCATCCCCATGAAGAGAAAATATAATATACAATGTCCTGAATGTGTTCAAAGGAATAAGAAGATCATGACAGAAGTAACTGTCATTGGAGAGAGAACCTGTGCCAGAGACACTATGCCACTCCCAAATAGGCCACCCAAGATGACGACAAGGTTTTATTTTGACCTGAAGGGCTTAGAAGAAGCAAAGAGAAACCTTCTTTGTTCCTGATAATGGCTAAAAAACAAAGACATAATAAAACAGAAAAACAGGTCATCAATCTTCAGAAGTTCCTCCTTTGGTCTCTACCAGGACAAAAGGTGGAGTGTCCACAGACAAATCAGCCTGCATCCAACAGTGTTCAGGGTCTTACCCATCCTTGGCATTCCTGATAATGACTTGAGTTGGACTCGTTAAATGTTTAATTACCTAGGATATGGTTTTGTTTTAATGTGTTTGTTTTGCTGCATTTAGAAGCAGTTTCAGAACAGTAAAGCACAAAGAGTCACCACATACTCCCTGTAAGTGCCTCCCACTAAACTCTTATTGTGTGTTTAAGAAGGAGGAGACTTCCTTCTACCCTGTGGGTGGATAGGTGCTGCTGTACCTTCTCGGGAATTCAAGTCCTGGGGCGGTGGTGGAGTGAGGCTCTTGGTGGGTTTCCATTTCCAATTTCTAACCTGACTCAACCCCTTATTTTTCACCTTAGATATCAGACCACTGGACACTCACAGGTGGCAGCTGCATCCACACCAGGGGTCTGCTAACCTGGTGTCTGTGCTGGCTGATCCTTTGTCCAGAACCCTCCTCCTTACGGTCTCCAGAGGATGATGTGTGCCTTCTGTATCCCAGAGATGCACTTTGAGATGATTTTGAAGTATTTGAAATTGTTAGATGTAGAAAGATTGTCAGCACTTCCAGAGTCTCTTCTTCATCGGTGCCCTAAAGAGATCTGCTGCAGTATCCATGGAAGAGCCTCCATGGCTGCAGAGGAGACTGGTACTCTGCTGTGGCAGAATTTGCCTCAGTGATGGAGTGAAGTCTCCTTGTTCTATGGATCGTCCAAGCTTTCCTTGCAGAAACCTGACCACATTTAAGAATGGCTGCTCATTGGCCTTTTGTTCTCTGTAGAATATTGGTCAGCAGTGTCATTGCCTATAAAATGTAAAGTAGCCAAGCCCCACCTGTTCATGTGCCCAGCCAACACGCAGGTGCTGGGAACACTCTGTGCCAGGCACTGAGTGATGTGAAAGGGGAATCTTTGCTCTCAGAGCGACAGTGAACCTAAGCTACAGAAATGTGTGCAGGCAGGATGAGCGTCATTATTTTGTTCATGTCATATATAGACACGATGTAATTGCTTGTGGTAAGACAAGGACTCATGGAGGTGCACGGCACCCATTCTGTAGCAGACATCAGGAACTCTACGTGGAAACACTCAATGGGACTATGACTCATAGTGCAGTAAGTAGAGTGACATAGGAATGTGCGGTGTCCTGTCCTCTCTTTTTTTCAAATACACCCTACAGACACAATGCCAGATGCCCCCGACCCATAACTATTGGGCCTAGAATATCTTGATTTTGTGACAGTGTGAACATACCCACACACCATTCTCTTCTTCATGGTGGTTCTATATTCAGTAATTGACATGAGCAATCAACATGTCAATATAAAGTGGGCTGTGGATTAGGCAATTTTGCCCAAATCCGGGAGTAATTGTGTATAAAAGTCAGCATTCTCTTTGTTTCTGCACAAGAGGTTAATAACAAAACAAATGTATTAAAAGCCCATATGAAGCAAGACAAATGACCTAGACTGTACCTTGGCGGCACCATTAAATGTCAGCAGATGGAGGCCTAATATGAGAAATGTGCAAAGCGGACACAGCCATCAAATGGCAGTTTAAGTCCAGCTCAGTGTCAAACAACAGATGACGACATCAGTTTGGTAATCAGAAGACCTTCATCCTGAGAACCTTCAGAAGTTGCTTTAAAAAAGAAAAGAAAAATGATCAGAGATAAGATAAGGTACAGAGAACTCAGGAAAACTGAGAAATCAATTACTCTGACTCACGGAGATACCAAGTGACAAGAGAGGAACACTCTGGACAGAATCTACGCAGTAGCTGGCTGCAACTAGCTCAGGCGACTTCAGCAGCACAGATGGGCTCCTTTCTCGGACCATCAGGGATAGGCATCTGCACTGAGAACCCTTTGACCCTCAGTGTCTGGCCAGCAACACCAGGCAGAGTGTTAGCCCTCTAAGTCATGACTCTGAGCACCACGCACACCCAGGCTGGTGAGTGAGCACCTAGCAGAGATGCTCAGTGGTGTGGTGTATACTGCACAAGACATGTTCAGCTCCAGCTCTTGGAGCAGCTGTGTAGCCTGACCCTGTGGCCCAACCTCTCTGGTCCTCCTCNTTCCCATATCTGCAGAGTGACACTGCAAAGATCTTGCCAGTAGTTAGGAACTCTGTCACAACAATGGGTAACAGATTATTACACAGTTCTATAAGTGAGACATGATGAGACTCTATGGNAGCACAGNTTTTTCTTTTCTTTTATCTNTTTATTTATATATACAAAGTNTCTTGTCTCCCAAGTCAGNCTCATGTGGCTTCAAACTTGCTGTGAAGCCAAGGATGACCTTGGCCTCCTGGTCTTCCTGCTTTCACCCCCCAAGTGCGGGGGTTACAGATGGGCACCGCCATGATCTGTTGACACAGAGCTGAGGACAGAACCCAGGCAGTCACACAATGCGAAGCAAGCACTCTACCATCTGAACTGCATCCTCAGGCATTAATGTGGTATTTTTATTTTTTTGACACAAGTCTTGTGTTCTCATTTTATTGATAAGCAAATGGAAGAGAAATTAGGGCCTGTGCTCAAGGACATGAGAGTGCATGACAGCATGACATGGCACCTCCCAGGTCGGGTCTATTCTGCCAGTGGGGAATGGGATGTGTGCAGTGGCAGCATAGAAATCCATCCTTTAGTGAATGCTTCAAGGATGGACATTGTAATAAAGTAAAATTGTGTGGGGCCTGTGGAGTCTATGGAATACCAGCTCCCTGACCCAGTCTCCAGACCTCTGTGGCATCAGCCTCAGGTGTGGGTAGCTTAGTGGCAGTGGGTCACCAGCACATGCACACTTTGCCAAGAAAGCCAGTGAATGGCTGGATTCTGGGAAAAGCANGGCTGAGGAAGCCCCAATCAGAGATGCTCTGCACAAGCAGCCAACCGACCTGAGGAGCTTAGAGACCCCATGGGGCATTTGTGGAAATCCCCATGTCAGGAGCAACAAGGACCCTCATGCAGCTCTAGTCACATCTTGCAGGCCCTCTTCTCAGCTGCTGACTTCCCCTCTGTTGGAGTCCTGTGGTTTCATCAAGAAGCTATAGCCTACCAAATTTCAGCTCCGAGCCCCACTCTCCAGCACACGTCTGTGTTTTTCTGGGACCCTTGTGACCTGCACCAAGTAAGATTCTGAGCTCATCCTCCAGCTCTGCCCTTCATGACCAATCATATGTCCAGGAACAGCCCATCTGCCTCCATTAACTGCAATTGCTCTTTGGCACCTCCTGAGGTGATCAGTGGGAGGTCACCTGAGTTCAGCCCTCTGTCATTCCCAGTGCACTGATCTGGTGCCTCACAGCAACAGCCCTGTGCAATAAAGTGGTAGCAGCACCATGTGGGCGCCTTGTGATCAGGTCTAGATTAGGCACAATCCATGGGAAACACCATAGTAAAAGTAGGTGGAATGAAACAAGGGCGGGAAGTGAATGACGAACATGAACTCACGCTCTGCTCTAAACATAGGTCTGGAAAGTGAGGGAGAATCCAGCCAATGAGGTCACCCACCCAAACTGCTGCCAGCCTAGAATTTAGTTCCCAGGTTCATTCTCTTCACTGGGGCATGGTGTTGACCAGGCTTCCAGATCTGAGGAGAGGGGCAGACATGCCCATGAAGGAGGCAGCTTCTCTTTGATGAAGAATGTACAATCAGTCACTAGAGCTGNCTGATGGGGTCCTGGAGTTGGACCACAGGCAGAGAAGTGAGAAAACATGTAAGTGGAATTTCTCTGTATCCCAGCAGCCACTCCCAAATAACCACATAGAGACTCAATATTAATTATAAATGCCCAGCCNATAGCTTAGGCTTGTTTCCAGCCATTCCTACAACCTAAATTAACCTGTTTCTATTAATCTACATGCTGCCCTCAGGCTCGTTTACCTCATCTATGAACTTCCCTTGTTGCTTCTTCTTCATTTGACTCCTAGGACTCCACCCTTCTTCTTCCAGGCATTCTCTGTGCCCTGAAAATCCTGCCTAGCTATGGGCCAATCAGCTTTTTATTAACAATGAGAGCAACACATTTTCACAGTGTACAGAAGGATTATTCCACAGCAGAAACGCTTCAGGCTTCACCCACAGCTGGACAAAACCTGCCCTCACCCTCCTAGTTCTGGCTGTTCTTTGCTCCAGAATAGACTGGAGTCCACAGACGCTCCTGAAGTCCTGATGAGATTGGTGTCATCCCAAGATAGAAAGCTCAGGGTCTATCCCACGGGCAAGGTATTGAGGCTGTAGGCTACACAGCTGGCATTGCAGGCAACAACTGTGCAATGCAGGGGCTGACCTACACCTTGTTCAATGGAAATCTCTCCCAGCATCTGCCCTTCCCCCACAGCCAGACTGGAGGCCTCTCCACAGGGTATCCATTTG